>VUQG01046109.1:0-25778 GCA_015106755.1 Etia nguti
ACAGGCCCATCCTGGAGTGATTTTAGTCATGTCTAGCATACAGGACATCAATGCAGTTACCATATGTGCTGTAGGAAACATCAGTCTGCATATTATGAGGCTATTTGTGGAGTGCTCTTCCTGCTTTGCTATACTGTGTGCATGCATGGTAGTTTAATTGGGTGGGACTCTTGACTACTGTGGTTCTACAGTAAATTATTTACCATCTGGATGACCGGAATTATCAAGTGCATGTGGAAAATCTAATAACTGGCCTTCTCTGTTAATGCTAATACTGTCCAGAACCTCGTCTTTCTAACAACATAATGACGCTGGCAGGAACATCAAGAGCTCTTGTAATCCCTCTGCAACTTCTGGGCAGGTGTTTAAATGTTAAATTGAGTTTGGTTAGCTTTCTAATGGAGAGCAGCAGGTGGAAGTACCTCTGCTGAGGCATACTTCACTTCTTTGTGTTTATAATTCCATGAAGTTGAATTTTATGTTCCATTTGAAGATACAGAGCAATCTGTAAATGTCCTCCTCGGGCTGCTCTTTTCCAGGACTTTGCATAACACCATTTCTACAGTTGTATTTCTTTTATCCACTGTTTTTTTTTTTCTTTTTCATTTTTTAAGCTTTTACAGGATAGGTTGAGATTTGATTTCTGACCATGGGTTTAAAACATATTTAAACATGTTAAATTCACAGCCTATTTAGTTGTGCTAAATACTTCAGTACAGTTTTACTTTACATATAAGTCTGTTATTTAAAAAAAGAGCGAGGGAAACCATCTCTTTAATAAAATGCATACATTCAAATTCACTTAATTTTTGTTCACAAGCTTTATTATGTGATAAACCTCATGGTGCCTGCACAAATAATGATATAAGCAAACATTAGGAGTTTTCAAAGAAGAATTCTTGTAAAGACTAGAGTTGCTTCTGTTTCCGAGCAGGTACATTCACAGTAACTCTGCTGAGACTGTCAGTGATGAGCACTGCGCTGAGCCTAATGTTGCCCTAGCTGTCATGAACGTTCTCCTGTGTTTCAATTAATCTTCCAGGCCAAATCATGCTTAACGTTAGCGAACGTGAATAGCGTGAGCTAATTGCAATCTCGACAATGCACTTTTCCCCTTGGAATGTAATTTCTCTGCCTCATCTGGTGTCCCTGGTCAACCAGGGAGTGGCCAGTCAGAGCTCTAAGCGTCAGTCCAAAACAGTGTGGATGATACTTAATTATACACATGCTAATACAATATGCATCTGATCTGTTTGGCTTATTAGAGGGGGCACGTTACATCCTTTTCTGAATTGGGATAGTTCAGTGTAGATTTACATCATTATTACAAAACTCTTGGCTTCGGTATTAACTGTCATTTTTTGAGAAAACCAAGACATAGCATCGAATTCCAGATTCCTGTTTTTTCATGCCCTTCAATTTTCAATTATGTGCTCTACTTGGCTAACGCTGCACTTAAAGTTGGGGATGAGCAGTTACCTAAAAGATAAATATATATATAATTAAAATGTCTAGGCAGAGAACAAGATAATTAACATTAGTCATTGTGAATGGGATTGCTTGCTTTAAAGTCTTTAGTTTTCATAAGCTTCAGCCTTTCAGGAGTAGTTTCTGACAGCATGTGGAGCTGGGGGAAACTAATTTAGTGCTTCTGGTATAAGAGGCTGCAGGTCTGCACAATAGTACTAAAAGGCTCATCTACTCTAATGAGTTTCCTTGTGACGCAAAAAATAACTAGGAGGCAGGGTGGTTTATGATACCTCATCCAATATCATTACATAAGAGGAATTAGAAGATGGCCAGAGACCAACAGCCCAGTAATTAGCTCGGAGAAACAGGATGGATACCAGGAAATAGGAGGTTTAGTTGATCGATGTATCTCACTGTGATGCTGTTCCCATGTATTAAACAACTGCCCAACTAGCTAACACAACTAAATAATTAACTCCAGATTCACTGATTCAGAACATTGAATTTAAATTGTTGTCAAATGGGACTGCATTGTGTTCAGTATTTTCCTGCACCCCATGATGCCAGGTCAGTCGTAAGATCAGCCAGCAGAAGATAATCTGATTGGCAGTTCAGGAGGTAGTAAAATAAATTACTGTGATAATACATCAATTTAGACGCATATTATGCATTCTTATAAGATTCTTACATTTTCTTACTATCGGTACTAATGTGTGAGGTTTTAACTGAACGTAAATTGTTTAGAAATTTTCATTAACTGTGTTGTTAAGTCATAGTCATAAAATTGGCTTCAAGAGCCATACTTTCACTTAAAAAAAAATTCCTTTGATAATGTCTCTGATTGGCATAAGAAGCATTTAATTGATGAATTTTATGCAGAAGAGTCAAATGATGTGACAACTGAGAAACACACAGGGCATAAACCTAAAATACTGGCTTTTAGGTTTTGACAGACCAGCTAACACAAACAAAGTCTGGCTATGTTGAACTTGCCTTATATTATAGCCCTCTGCTCTCACAGCCTCATGCACTAGTTTGGGTTGATTCTAGTGATTTTTTTAAATCAATACTCTTTCCTCCTACCCTCATACTGGATGACTAAAAAGCCACCTTCCCCTTGGCTACCTAGACAGACTCACTCTGCTTCTGCCATTGGACTCCTACCTGCCCATCTGTAGCTGCCGGCTCATGCTTTCACTATTTGATTCAAGTAATTCCTAACATACTTTCTTCAAAGCTCTATCACTTTCTACCCCTGCAGTTTAAGTATAAGATTAAAACCATTTTTGAGTCTCTTTGTTCCGCCTCTGGGGTCCAGTACAATTCTTACTGGTTGTACTCATTTGGGCTCCTGAGCTGCAGAGTATGTGTGCATGCAATTTTTCTGTCTTATTGTCTTTAATGTCACACTTGTTTTGGTTAAAGGTTGACTACACTGCAAATTCCACCACCAACAAATAACAAATACTTGACAGCACAGTAAATTTGACTGTGTAGTGATGTCATTTGCACAGAGGCACTTTTATTGGCTTACTTTAAGTGACAAAGGACTTCTGATTGGCTGGTAGTTTGAGGTAAAGCATTTGACTGGCCAATAAGCTACCGCTGAGTGCTCACTCACTTGATGCTGAAACCCATAGGGAACATATATAAAAGCGTGTACTGTGGGAGTGCTCAGCAGATCCACGAGTAGGTCCATCACTTGAACCTTCAACAGCTGAAAAATATTTTACGGTGAGTAGAGATAAGATTGTTTACTTTGATTTTACTGAAAAATATGCTGTCACTCTTAGAAACAGCAGATTTTAAGAAGGTGGGTAAATTGGATAGGAACTGGCACCCACTGGTGTGATGTTGTCAGGATGTCTCCTGACATGCTGTTAATTTTGCTAACATGCAAAGGTGGTGGTATAGTTTCTGGGAGAACATGCAGTTACTAATAACTCTCCTGTTTTTCTCTGCAACATCAAGGACTCAAGTAGAAAGGCAGTGTGTGTGAGAGAGAGAAAGGGGATTCATACAGCTGTGGATGTATGCAATAGAGCAAATGTTGTGAGCACATGTGAAAACCCCCCAAAAACAAAACAAAAAACTTTTCCTGAACATATTTAATTACCTTCTTTGGTATTGTATGTGTCTTCCACAGTGAAACATGATAATGTTCAAGCTGTGGACGCTTTTTCTTGCTTATGCGTTGATCATTTGCCAGATGTATGTCTCAGAGGCAGCTCCAACTAGGTGAGAACTGTGTTATTATTCCTACGAGAATAAAATTCTGACCTTTAAAAAGTCCGATTAGCATAGTTATTTATATACATTATTAAATGTTGCATGCTGAATGAAATATTGCTACTTTACTGTGCTCCAGTAAAAAAACAAAAAACAATCACTTCACATAGTTTTTGGTTTACTTTGTGTGCTATAGTATTTACGCTGGACAACACCTATAATTTATGAGCAAGTGCATTGGCAGAACCCGAGAGATCAATGCACTGTATAGTAAGTGAATGTTTATTTTCAGAAGCAGTAAGGAATCCATGTCAGATGGAGTCACATTATCAAATGATGATGCCCAAAGGTTGCTCAGAGCTATGAAGGAGTTCATGCAGATAACTTCAGAGGAGCAAGCCCAACAAACAGCTGATGGGAACAAGTATGATTCTTTTTAATCTATCTATCTATCTATCTATCTATCTATCTATCTATCTATCTATCTATCTATCTATCATATTATGCATAATAAAATGCACTTTTGGATAAGCCCAACAGCTCCAACTTGGTGTTTATTATTTAATAAGGTATAGAGTGAGATCTGTGAACATTTTCATTACCTGTTAATGCATGGACAGCAGTTATTCATTCATTCATCCATTTCTTGAATGTTAAATGACATGCCTGCAATAGGCACAACACTGGAAAAGCATGATGTCATGCATACAGGAACATGCATGATAGCCAGTCTTAGAGAAGATTAAACTGATAGCATGAAAACACGCATAAGCTATTTTGATTAATATCTTCATATGCATTCAGAACTGTTAGCATGCTTTTTTCTGCTGGCGCATGACATTTCAGGAAAAAAACATATGTGTGCATGTAATTATTAATAATTATCTGCATGTTGCTGTAAGCCTGTTTTTGCATGTTTGTCTCCATCTCTAACAGCTTGGATAGACCCATGTCTAAGCGCTGCACAGGCTTAAGCACTTGTGTGCTGGGAAAACTCTCCCAGGATATTCACAAACTACAAACCCATCCTCGCACTGACGTGGGAGCAGAAACACCCGGCAAGAAGAGAAGTCTATTTGAGCAATATGAAAACTACAGCAACTCTTACAATTGAAGCTCTCAGCGCTAGCCCATTTATGTTACATTTATCTGAGTCAACATTTTCTTGCAAATATATCTTTATTCATGTATAGGATTGTATGTATTGTATGACTACCTTAAAACAAAGGGACAAAAAAAAAGCTTAAAGAGCTTAATGGCGTTGCTTAAACTAGATTTAGACAGCAAACTGAAGATTTCATCACCTACAAAATTGTAGTAATTCTGCAAAATAAGATTAAAAAACACATTTTTCTTATGTAAAATTATTTTTCCTGGCATTTTTTTCTCTTATAATAAATTCATATTTTACTTCAAAGCAGTTTTTCAGTGCCTTTAATTTGGTGTTCACAATTCCAGACTGTATTGTTTGCTTAATGTCTGTCACATACCTTTCCAGTCTTATCTTGAATACCATAATTTGCTGTCTTGTTTCTATTCCTTACAAGCAATGCAACAGCACAAAAGCGGGCATGCAACACAGCCACCTGTGTAACCCACCGCCTAGCAGACTATTTGAGTCGGTCTGGGGGACTGGGATACAGCAACTTTGTTCCCACCAACGTTGGTGCCCAGGCCTTTGGCAGACGGAAGCGGTTCATCTCTGTGTGAGCACATTGCCAGATACATGGTATGTTATCACTGGATACAATAGACTGTAGGTAAAAGATGGATAAAGCTTGCTGGTCTGAAAAATGAAGTCAATAGAAAGTGCCTTAAAATCTGCATTCTTTCTAACTGCAAGCAGGGTGCAACTCTTTTGACTGCACAAAAGATATACAGTATGCATTAGAAAGTCTATGTTAAAAACATTCAGTTCACCTGATGTATCATCTGATTGGTTTAAGGTCTTACTTGCAGATACACGTCTGAAATCTGGGACTTCACTGACCAGTGAGAGGCTATGTCCGTCTTTACATACACTCCATGCTCTGTACTTCTTTTACGGCTGAACTCATCGGATCTTGAGCTAAAAATAAAGTATAAGAGAGGGAGTAAACAAATTTAGTGTGTCAGAATAATCTTATTAAACCTCAGTGTATTAATTCCTTCAGATTCTTGCTCAGAGTTTTTTCAACTTCAAAATTAACTTTTGGTAGGACAAGTAGGTGTGCCATAATCTACTCACTCATATTTCCTTTTGCACTCTATTGTTAAAGTATGATATAAATTTCTAAATTTCCCTCAAAAATCTCAATCTTATACCTGGTGTTATGATTCACTGCAAATTCAGAAAAGATAAACTTTTCTGTTTTGTCTTCTCTCTCTCTTTTTTTTTTTTTTTAGGACAAAGTGCCTCTTTCCTTGAGTGACATCAACTGCATCATCAATCCATTTACACACTTCATAAACATTGACTGATGTCTTGTTTTCAGGCTAACATACATTTCCATAGTATTTACTATTAACCTGTGCTTAAAACCAGAGAAATAACTACACTTATAGAAAGGTAACTCAATAGGATGGAACAGAGTGGATTTCTTTCTGTCTCAGCCCGTGGCTCAACTGCGCTTTTATTTTGTGCATCTACATTAAAACCACCTTCACCTTCTTGTGGATTGATGTAAAACACTTTAATTTCATTATAGTGAAAAATACAAATGTAAAATGCAGGAATAAATTGTATTTTAGCTACGTTAGACTCTACTGTCTTACTGTGTTGTTGATCGAGTCATGGACAAAGAAATGTACAAAGAAATGCTGATTTGTTTTTAAAAAGGTGCAAATTAAGTTGTATTAAAAATACGAAGCTAGTTTCTTTTGGAAGCTGCTCCCTGTGGTCGCCACAGCGAATGAATCTGCATGTTCAGAAAAATTAAACTATGCTTGACTCTTGATTAAAGAGTAAGTAATGAATTATGAGTTATATATTATTATTTCATTTTATCTTGTCATGTGACACAAAAGCAAGCACATTACTTACACTTTTTTGTTTTATTTCTTTCCTGTTGGCTGTTCACATTTTATTCTGGTGAGAAATAACTTACATAACTTATACCACATATCTTCCCAGAGAGCCACTTACATTTGCATCATTTGCCAAACAATCAATTGCCTTTGAAAATGGCATCATCTGGCAAACATCCACAAGAAAACCAATTGGCTTTTCCTGATAATATAGATCTAATCATCTGAGACTTCTGCCTTTTGCTTTTCAGGCTTTAGCTGCAGCAACCTTTTAAAGTTTTAGTCTAAATTATCTATATTAATAAATTCACAGATAAAGTTGCCAGATGGATGTGCAAATTGTTGTAATGGGGTTTGGCCAAAATAATAAAACACTTGTACAGTAGTGTTCATGGAACTTCAGAAATTAAGTAAACCAGTTTACAAAAATAAAGATCTACAGAAGTTGGCAGACATTGAGGAAAACGAAAGAGCTTAGCTAACTTTGTGGAAATAAATTGCAGAAAAGCTATTTTATTTGTGTTGATACACACTGACTGGCCACCTCATTAGGTATACCTATTTAACTATTACTGTCTAATCTAGCCAAACACATGGTAGCGACTCAATACATGTAGGCAAGTACGCATGGTCAAGATGACCTGCCAAAGTGGAAACTGAGCATCGAATGAGGAAGAAAGGGGATTTAAGTGACTTTAAACACAGTATGACTTTTGGTGCCAAATGGGCTGGTCTTAGTAATTCAGAAACTGAAACAGTTTACTGAAAAAAAGAATCAGCATGAGCCACAGTGACCATGTTCACTGAAAGCCTTAATGGGGCCCAATACAATACGAATAAGACGTAATTAATAAAGTGTCCTGTGAGTGAATGTGCTTTGCAATTTGGTCCGCTACTGACTTTTACCCAAGCCATAAGATAAGATATATATCTTATTATATAATTAAGATATGTATAATTTAAACTAAGGCATAAAAAATGTAGCTTTACTCTTTTTTCTTGGAAAGCCTTCTTAAGGAGCCCCGCAAGGGACGTGAGAGAAAAAAAAATGAAGATGAACTTTTGCGAGATCTCGCAAAACTTCGAACTGGCTGGTAACAGATGTCTCCGAAAACGTCGGAGCACTTTTGCAAATATGTGATGTCTTGATAAACCGAGCAGATATTTGAAGTTTACACAGCTACATTCTCGCCTGAAAATATCTTAAAAGTTTATTTTGTGAGGTAGAAAGAGTAATACACATATTTGCAAAAGTGCTCCAACGTTTTCGGAGACGTTCTTGCACCAGTTCGAAGTTTTAAGAGATCTCGCAAAAGGTTTGAGAGATCTCGCAAAAGTTCACCTTAATTTTTTTTTTTCTCCCATGTCCCTTGCGGGGCTCCGTAATAAGTACAGTGAACTCATTGTTATGATCAAAAAACGAGTTTGAGATGATTTCAGCTTCATGACATGGCACATTTTTCTGCTGGAAACAGCCAACAGATGGTACACTGTGGTCATTTTGAGATTCATCAGGCCAGGCAACGTTTTTCCAAACATCTGTTTTGGCGAGGCTGTCAGGCCTCAGTTTCCTGTCAGGAGTGACCAAGTGTGCTGTTCTGCTGCTGCAGACCGCCTGCTTTCAAGGTTCAACATGTTGTGCGTTAAGAGATGCTCTTCTGCATACCTCTAACAAGTTACTCTTGCCTTCCTAGTAGTCACTGGATATTTTCTCTTTTTTAAACCATTATTTATAAACCCTACAAATGGGTTGTGCAGGAAAATCCCAGTAGATCAGACAAGTAAGAATGCCCATTTGGTAATCTGGAAATCACCATTATTACATGAATCACAATTTCAAGAAGGAACTTCACCTCCTCTGATCATGACACTTTTCAAAACCAACACACGCCAGCTACTTTCAGTTTTTTGTCCTTAAAGTATTATTTAGAATCTGTTCTGCTTTTTTATGATCTCTGTGTGGTTTTGTATGCAAAAAGCAAATGTACTGTGGTAGAAATAACTACTCGAGAAGTGTTCTAGCATATGATTGGTGGCAGTAACATGAGGGAGTATGTAATGAGACAAACAGGAGAAAGAAGTCTGGGGTTGGAGACACGCTCCACGCTCTGTTTGTGGGGAATCATTAATATCGCAATCTGAACATACTTAAAAGCTTTGCAAGAAACACCTAAAGTTTCAGGCGTTCTGACTGTCATAAGCTTCATAGTCACCCGACTTCCACCCCATCTCTCACTTAAACTGAGAAAATCAAGCATTTGTAACATGAGAGAAGCTCCCTGTGCTGATTTTGATTGTGACGAGATAAAATGCGTTATCAGATTTTGCCGCTAGTGCATGCTGCCTTTGATGCAGAAGTCATGGCAGACCAACAGTACCATAAAGATATTCTGATATTCATGCACATGTTTCACAGATCACTGACCCTGTGCATTAAGGTGAAAGTGAATTTCTTCCTTTTTTGTTGTATTGGTTTAGGTCCCACGAGTGTTCATCGGTGAGGAGTGCATCGGTGGTGGCAGTGATGTGGCAGCCCTCCAGAGGAGTGGCAAACTGGAGGGCATGTTGAAATCCATTGGGGCCCTGCAGTGATTCACCTGAAGATCTCCAGGTATGGACTCTGAGAACACAGCTTTCCTTCACCTTAATGTACAGCACACACCCTGTCACTAATGCTCCATATAATAACAACCGCTTATAAACTGTAAGTTAAGAATCAATTATACTTAAGGAAAATATTATTTAACAACACAAAAAGAGTTGTGATGTTTGCCAATCACGTTTCGTATTATTAAAAATAATTTTATAAGTTATATAGTTTGTTTTATGTATTTTATAAAAGCTGTTACAGATCTGCTCAGCCATGGAAACTGATGCCAGGAAGCTCCCAGCACACAGTTTCTGTGCTGATATTAATAACATTTGCTGTTTGGAGCTCTGCAGGTAATGAGTGGGATTATTAGTTGAATATTTAGGATTCAAGAAATTTCACAAACTGACTTGTTGCAGCAGTGGCCTCCTGTTACCACACTTGAATTCAGAGAGCTCTTTAGAGCAACCTGTTCTTTCACAAATCTAAAGGCAGACAGCACGGCTATGTGATTTTATATACCTGTTGCTATGGGACAGAAAGATTAAGAGGTGTGGCCCAATCCTATTGTTCATATAAAAAAAAGAAAGAAAATTGCGTTACCCATCAGGGTTTAGCTTATCACTAGGTTTGGATTAATAAGTACTAGCAAACCTGCGCAGGTCTTCGTTTGGCGCTCAGTTGAACTCTCAGAATGTACAAATATATGCGATTGTGGGATTTGTATAAAATATTTCTATACACCATACAGCTGTTGGCAATCACATCACTCTAATATTTATGCAAAGTTTCATTAAGATCGTTCTACTCATTCAGGAGGAAACATACGCTATGATCATTACAGTATGATTATTAAGAAGTTATTGGTGTACAATGCATAATTCCAGGGAAAGACAAAAAATGTATAATCAGTAACTTGCCAGTGTAGACAGTGATGGAGTCAGTGGTATGTTAAAACATGTCTTTATTTAAAGTCAGACGCCATGTAATCTACAGTCTGTACAGCACAGGCCCAGAGGAGCCGTGTGTCTCCACACTAGGTGTGAATGCAGCACTGGGATACACTTTGTTTCACAGTCCACAGTTTCACCTGCTGTTTGCTGATTCGTATTAGTAGGGATGCACCACCAGGATTGTAACGTTCTGGGTCTTGCCAATGTTTAAAATAACAATTTGGCTGATTTCTGATCCTAGTTAGTTTTATTTCTTATTGTGATAGGACAAAAAAAAAATAAAAATCATAAATAAATAAGTGAACTGTTTCAGCGTCTTTCAGCCTTTGAATTTGTGCTCATCTTGCAGTGAGCGCAAATTCAGTCATACATATTTATGAAACTGGATCCCAGAGATGATAACTGCAAACTCTTGTAAGCCAGGAGATAAACATCAGCCAACGCCATTGGTGAATGTCATCTTTTTTTGGCAATAGGGCGATGTACATCTACAAGGCGACTATCCGTCAATAAATCTCTGCATTCCTGTTTATTAGCAGATCAAGATGTATTCGAGGATATTTACACACAGAATTTAGTGGAATTTGTGCAGCAGCTGGTTAAAGATACCAACTGCACACTGTCAAAACCTGACAGTGGGAGCTTGCTTGTAGTATATACACAGAATTTCTGTTAATACTGCAGAAATAAAATATGAAAGCATTACACGCCGCTTCCTGATTGATTGTGATCCACAGATTAAAAAAAACATCTGCTAGCTGTCACTACTGATCGCTTTCCCCCTCACGTAGGTGAAGGTTTATTTAATAAATCGAGCTGTTCTGTTCCGTTTCCCCTTTTTTTTTTTTTTTAAATCGAGTAAACAGCCGTGAAACATTAGACTGGAAAGTAGTGCCACCCTGTTTGTCTCTACTCCAAATGTTAAAAAAACTAAAATCATGTCCACATACCGTATAGTTTACAAAAATAATTGAGCACCAATAAATCATAATCTCTTTATGATCAAAAAAGATAAAATAAATATCTCGTATTCACCCAGAGGCTTTGAGATTTTTACTGTACTAACTTATGTTCATGATGTGGTGCTTTATTTTTTTTTATTTTTTCAGCATCTTCATACCATACCACCACTATAACTGCAGCGAAAGGCTTTTGCCTTTTTGTGACAGCAACAGGTCGTTATTTATTATTGCAAACAGAAGAGCATGTTTTCTTATTAACCCGCAAAGGAAAGTGTGTAAAAGTTTGCCTCGGTTGGTTTTAAAAAGGAGATTTGAAAGAAAAAGATTATTACTGTTGCTGATTTGGTTTACAGATATTGATTACAGGCTAGATGCTGTTTGATTTTAGGCTTGAATTTGAAGCCTTTTCTCCATGATAGCGTAAGTGCTTCATTTGACACCTACGTACTCTACTCTGTGGTTATAAAAATCAGTCTGGCTGTAAGACAGTTTGAGGCTGTCATCGATGTGAAAGGATCGACTAAAGTGTTGTAATTAAACCTGTCCTGCCCATTTGCTTACACATGAAAATACATATGACGCTGCTACAGCAGCAATCGTGGATGACTTGCATCGTGACCATTTGTTTACCCTAGAGTCAATAATTTATGATTTCAGTGCTGTTTAACTGACTCACTCAAAAAAACTACCTAACCCAGTTTCTTAAACCTGGGGAGAGGTGAAGCAGAGCCAAAGAAAGAATGATGTTTGGTGCAGATCTGGATTGTTTAAGATTGGGGCATTGGGAGGAATCTTTCATCTGTATTGTCAGGAAATTTTAGGAATGTAATTCAGTGCAAAATGTGACATGAAAACACAGTAACAGTAACCCTAGAGACTTTTAAAAGGCTCTGAATTGAATGGAGAAATAAATTAAATAAACACTGAGCTTTTGTTATAGAGATGTTGTACACAAAGGTTAGCTTCCCTCCCTTCCCAGGTATGTTTATTTAATTGCTGTGGCCAGTGAAAAGTGGAGTTATTAAGCAAATCTGCTGGAAGCTGACTTGGACACCTACAGCGAATGAACCAGAGTTTAATGACACACAAGAACTGAGGGAATGATCGAAAAGGTAACTCAGATAGGCTACCTCTTGCTCATGTGACTGAATGGGAGACCCGTACTTCAGTCACATGACTTACTGGTGCCATCTAGCTCACTGTTTAACATCGTTTACACAAACAGAAAATGAACGAGTTTAACAGAATAAAATGAACGTTGCTGCAAAAAATAAAAAACAAAATAATATTTCCCATGACTTTTTGTTGACTGTTAGCTCTTAGAGGGCTTTTCTGTGGGCCAATCAGAAACTGGGCTTTTCAGCAGGGGGACTTGGAGACAGGAGCCATGAACAGAAAAAAGGGGAGCGTTTCAGAAATGTGCTGCATGCCTTCATGTTTTGGAACAAGAAAGTATGTAAACCTATTCTAGAGGAGCCCCAAAATAAAACTGCGAGCCTGTAAATTAGCTTTATATGGGCACTTTGATTGTGAACTTGTGAAAACAGTTTCACAAACGGGATGCATCATGAGTGATCAAGGGTTTCATTTATGACAGAGAGGTCCTGCGTCCAGCCTACAGAAGACGCGCAGAAGCTATTGAGTGTTGAGGAGATCTTCCTGTTTAATCAACCTGAAGTCACATTACCCGTTAATGTAGTTTGAAATAGTCTGCACATGATTTTGGTTGTTTTCCTGACAGATGTGTGGTCATGTGATATATCAATAATTATACTGAAGCCATTTTGTGTCACTGGTCAATATTGAAATCCACAGCTTTGCACGCCATTAGAAATGCGATCTTTCACAGAGATTCGGCCAGTGGCCAGTCATATTAAAGTCTTATTGGGTTTTATGGATCAGTTTTTTTATTATTGCCCTCGAAGGAATAGTCATATTGAGATGCGCCAGTCAGTCCACTCAGGGAGGAGAGGCGCGTCGCAGCAGTTTAACAAGTCTTTCCTTTTCTTCCTCTGCATCGTTGTCCCTCGATCAGCCCTTCACGCAGCAGGATAAAAAGAAAAAAACATGTCTTCTGTCAGGTTTCCCACATGTCGATGTGCACTGTAATCCTTTCTTCTCTTTTCTCATAGTCTTCCTTTGCTCTCCCCCACAGATGGTTTTGGCGTCCAGGTTTGGTCACATGACAAGGCAGCGGGACTTGCGGAGTTTGCGGCGTCGCTGCTGGTACTCGCTGAGCTCTTGCAGGTAGCCTCTGGACGGCCAGCGTAGCCTCTCCACCTGCTCGCGCTCCTCATCTGGACACATAAACACAATGACATGTTAGACTAATTTGTACTCTATTGGATGTTTTTGTTCTTAAAACTGTTAGAGGAAGATTTATCATACTTGACCAATACTTAGACACATATGTAGTATGAACTTATTGGGCTTTTGTTTTTTTAAACTTGCTGTTGCCCTTTAATACCCGTCCAATGGCCTTTAAGGACCCTGATGTGTGTAAGACCTATGATAACAATAAACAAGTGGGATCGCTACACCATTTTGCTTTTAATGTTGTCTTCATCTACTGTGATGTGGTCAGTAATATGCACAAACAATAAGTATTACATATAATATAAGGATAAAGTTATAGTACTAAACCTAGTATGAGGAGTCACTATTTAAAGGTCTGACAGGTCACAATCTAATGTACAAAAACAGTGCTTTATCATCCTGTATGGCAGGTTTCCACAGGTTTCCAGGACCATGCTTGATTCTCCCCAAAAAAAAAAAAAAAAAAAGTTAATGATTTTAATTTTATTATCTAAAAACAAGTTGTTCAGTGTGTTTCAATTCACACATAACTGATGAGCACTTTGATTATACCTCATGTAGTTTTAGACGTAGTCCTGCCCAGAGACCATGTCAGAGTCAAAAAACAACAACAAAAACACGATCGGTCATATATACGTTAAATGTATGCAAACGATGTGTATATGTATATATTTCAATTTGATTATTTATAGTAAAGCAGTTTCTCTTTTTAATCAGTGGACTGTTGTTGAATTAGGATATCTTAATTGCACTGCAGGGCAGCATGTGATGATTAAAAGCTAAACTTTAGGTATTAGGAGTGGAACATGGTCATAGTAGCCATTGAATCTCTCCATTTATAACTATGTCCCCCCATCTATGTTTTTACCATCTTAATTACACTCTGTTGTTACAGTTGCAATCCCTCCTCCTGCATTTCTTCACGACTAAAGCAAGCAACAGCAGTTTCCTGTAACTGTAAGGGCTTGTTATTATATATTTTTTAAAATAACAAAAGAACGGGGCTTTTTACTAGTTGTTTCTGGTACTAATGTCGACAGTGCCGCTGCTAACATGTTGGTTAATTTGAAACATTTTGGTGCATCTATTTGTAGTTTCTTTTTCTCTCTTAACTTTTCAGCTCCACCTTTTCACTTTTGTTTGTCCATCTTTACCACTTCTTCCACATTAAACTCTGTCCCTGGCCCATCCCTTACCTTACACAGAGAAGATAAGGGATGCGCCAGTTGTGTCAAGGTATTTTACTGGTCAATACAAATGAATGAATGGGTTATTGTGCAGTGGCCGTTCAATCTGGCCTGTAGCCTGTATAATTATATCGACAAGGAAAAAATTATATTGACCCACTGGCTCATAAGTGCATCGATAAAGAGAAAACCCAGAGACAGGGCGGGACTGGTAATCAGTCCAGTCCAGCCCTGTCTCTGGGTTTAAAAGTGGAGCTGGTGCTAAAGTGCATTAAACCTGTTTTCTTTCTGCTATCCAGCAGGGGGACGACTTGTCTGCTTAGAAAAAAGTCTGATTGTTTAGAAGTCTGGTAAAACAAACCTCCTGCTTACTTGTTTTATGACCTCAGTAAAAACTTTTCTGATCAGCTGATGATCTCTATCACTAGTTTCACATCTTATTGAATACAAAATATTCATTTTGTAAATTAGAATCAAATGGACAGTAAAGCAAGGTATGCTTTAGCGCATGGCTATTTTGTGTCACTGTTGTACGAGTGACTAATTCTTAGTTTCTCTCAGATCCCTTACATGTGATATCTGGTTTAAAAACAAACAAGACTGGGACAGCAAGAAATGCTCAGTTTGGGGAATAAAAATTGGAAATCTTGATCGAGGTCATTTCCATCTTTTCTTTACAGTCTGTGATTTTGGCTGGATAGACTGGTGTTGGGGGGGAAAAGCGCTTCACTGTTTATTTCAAAACACTTAATATTTTTTCTCAAGTTTTATAAATCTTAACCACAGGGTAGTTTCAACACTGTAAAGGCTGCTCCCTTATTCGCAGGGGATACCTGTAATAGTTTTTAGAACAGTAAGTTGTCCCTTTAAAAATGCACACTGACCTGAGAGCTCCAGGAAGTCAGGTTTATGACTGAAGATTAGGTAGTTGTTGGCGATGAAGTGGAGGAGCCAGATATAGAGTTGCTCTGCATTGTGGCACTGGAAATCAATACAGACACAATATGAAATAACAGCGAGTCTCCTCCTAAATGAAATTGTATGAACATCTGCAAGAGATGGAGCCTAAGGCAGCTGCTGATTAACAGACTATGCTTCAACAAGAAAATATTGCACTGGACACTTTGATACTCACTCACCTTTGCCCTGCGGAGTAGTCGAACTACGCTGATGCCTGTTGATGCCAGCTCTCTACTGGGCATGCTCTGAAGGTAAGCACATACGCAGACCTCACACAGATGCTGCAGTCGTTTCACTTGGTACATCTCGGCACAAACCAGCACAGCCATGGCCTGAAGCACACTGGCTGGACACACAAACACACAGCACTGTCTGATATGCTGCTTACTAGGGCAAAGGAAAAAAATCAATACAGCACAGCATTGCAATATTTTGCATGGCAATAAAATATTGATATCCATTTTCTTCCGCTTATCCAATTCAGGGTCGCGGGTGGCTGGAGCTTATCCCAGTTGCCACAGGGTGAGAAATATCAATACATGGACACCAAATATTGATATATTATTATATAAATTTAAATACTCTGAATAGTATGAACAAAATGGCTCATCTTATGCACCACCATCCTGAGAAAACTTACATCATCACATTGGTTTAACTGAAAAACCATCCAACACGGGACACACTCAGCTTGACAAAGCTACCTCCTAATTAAGTCAGTTAAAATTAGGACAGCGACGTCCTAGCATCGACAAAATTGATTGTATTAAATTCACAAACGGCAACCAGCTGCAACTTGCAGTGACTAAATTGTTGTTGGGAGCCTGAGGGTGTTGCACACTCGCAACCACTTTTGATCACAAGGTGATTGCTTGACAGGAAACAACCTTTCTGCAAACAGTCACAGTCTGACTTGGACTGACTGCAGTCACTCTCAGAGAGACTGTGGAAGGCTTGCAAATATTTTCTGCCTAATTTATAAATAGAGACGATTACCAGCATGTTGCCATCAGTCTGAATAAGTTTTCATCATTGAGCACAACTCAACTCTTGTCTTAGCTGGCTGCCAGCTGTTTGTATTCTGGTTATCTTCTTATAGAACAGGAAGTCTGCCGAGTGCAAATTTAATAGTTTAATGTGAATATCTGTCTGCACAGACAGCAAGAAATATGTGACATTTTTACAATTTATCACAGTTAACTGCTTTATTATTAGAAACAGATTGCATGTATCAATCACAGGCTGATACCAGACTGATTGCAGACTAACTCAGTCTCATAGCAACATTTATGGCAGGTTTTAGTGACAGTGTTTGCTTGGCAATCTCATTTTGCTGAAAAAACTGAAGTGAGATAACTTTTAACTTTGAGGACATATTTTGTAGCTGGAAACGGGTGATAAGTCACAATATGTGTAACTGCACTAATAAACATATCACAAAATATTAGATATCACACTGATATATTGTCAAAATATAGTATTGTAGGGTGTCTGGTGTTTCCCACCTCTACTAGTTATTGTATACATTAATTTAAATATTGTAAAAGCATTATATGTATATTAAACCAATGTAAATCAGACTTTGTTCAAGATGTATGCAATACCTGGACACATTCTCCCTGAAGCTGAAATGTTTTTTTTAGCCTTTCTGTTCCAAAAAATCACTCAGGTAAAGCACCACAGTGTGATTTCAGAGCTTAAATCAATCAAACACTGTCACAATAAAACCAATTTGGGTCTATTTTACACACAATTAGAATATGAAGAGCAGATTTCCAACACATAAGTGTTATCAGTCCATACCACTTCCAGCAGAATTTTAAACTCAACATTATTTGACATGGTTTGGTTTGCATTTGCACAGCACAGACAGGAGTGATACGGTTGAATGCTCAGCTGCTCCCAAAACAGTAAAACTGCACACAGCACAAAAATGATCACTCAGCTCTGCTGTTTCTTTCATTTCTCACAAAGCATATTAGGATCTTTCATAAGACTGATTTCATTTTAAAGACCACACTTTTATTGTTTTAGTTCTATGGATGGATTTCATTCACAATACTTGTTGTGAATACTTGTTGCACTTATAGATCTGATTTTTTTTAAATCAACTGTCATTCCAACTGTTTTTTTTTTTACCTTTAAGTGTGAACACAGTGTAGAAACACAGTACACAAAGGACTGCATGTGAAAACTCCTCTGATATGAGTTTGTTCTCATTTTTTTGCAATGTGCAACTGTTAGCCAAGCACTGGCAAAGTGAATAAAAAAAAGCTTAGACACATAAAGTCGATGGATCGGACAATCTGAAACCTGTTCCCGTCCCGTTTTTTGTTGAGCTCTTAGCGCGTAAGCCACATTTCTGAGAAGTATGCAGCTGTCCTAACTGCCGAGCTGTACACAAGGTCGCCGACTAGCTGGATTAAAGAGTCAAATTACTTCAAGGGTTGGCCATAGGTGGACACATGTAGAACCTCAAAATAATGAGAAAGTTGTTCTGTGACTGCTGCATGTATAAAGAGATGACTGCAAAAAACCGGGGGGGGGGGCACAAAAACATGAGTAATAAATAATCATAATGGGGAAATTTTAAAGACAAAATATGGACAAACAATTAAATGAAGCTCTTTAATCACAACCCATGAATACAGACAACAAACAAACGTGTGTTAATTCAGAACTTGTTTAACATCCTTATAACCCATTATATACTCGCTCCAGCTTGCCATTTCTGTATTGGTGCAACACAGACTGCACCACAGTGTACACATTTCATCATTAGATATTAACATCAAATCTCAGCCGGTTGTGAATTTAGATAAAGCTCCCTAGTCAAATCACTTAATGCTCAAATAAATAATTACCCATCGCTCTTTTTGTGCTGTCATATTATATGCTTGCATGCAGCAAGCACGAAACAAGCGGTGTCGATCTTTTTCTGTAATGTCAAAATGTCAAATCAAATTACCCCTGATGCAAACAGATTCCTGCCGTTTATGTCAAACACCACCTTCAGCATCCTTCACTCACTCGGGAGCGCTAATCCTCCGCGTGTCCCTGACAGGCCGCAGCTGAGCAGCAGCAAAACAAGAGGGTTTGTTCTATGTCACTGCACTATCACCCAAATGAGCATTAACACAGCATCCCTCATATGTACAGTATACATTATTTATCTGAAGGAAATACTCTGACGGTACTTTAGCTTTGATTTCACACCCTTCTTCTTTTTCTTTTTTTTTTGCTGCTACTGGTGGAATTACCTTGATTTGACCTTGAGTGCTGAGCTCTTACATAATACTACGGCAGTTGCAGCCTCTGAAGCTGTTTCATGCCTTTAATTTCCTGTTCCCATGACTCAACCTGGAGCCGTATCTCTGGAAAAAGCTTGCCTATCATACCCTAACCTAAGCTGGATCATAAGGACTGCTTGTTGAAGTTTTTTCATCATTTTATTTATTTTTTTTACCAAAAGATCTCACGCCACAGAATAATGGGATTGTGAGCTGCAGAGAGCTTGTTATTCAAAGCTGATCATTCTGAAGTTTTGCATTGTCTATTCAGCAGCTTTGTTATAAAATGCTACAAAGGAGGGTGACAGTCAGTGTTGCAGTAAATCACTCTGCAACTATACATTACAGTTATCATTTTTATACTTCTAGTCAATGAACGCAGCACATTATTCTTTCTCAATTTGTATTCATAAGGTCCAGATTAGATACAAGCTGCTTTAGAGACCCCAGCAAACACACTCATTCACAGCTGCACCGACTGATCTTTTAACATTGGAGGGCAGAAAAACTCATAAATAAGAAGAATAACACGCAGGTTACAAAATGTTTTAACTGGCCCGGAAGCTGAGAGTTGCAAACATGAAGCAGAGCAAGGCTGAACATCACATAACTATGGTGATGAAGGCATTTTAAAATCTGAATAAAAATGTATGAGTGTTCATTCATACCTTACTCCAAAAGGTTTATATACGGTCTGTCCAAAAAAAAGAAGAAGAAGAAGCAAAAAGTCCAGTAATGTTTTGATAATGATAGGGAGTCAGTTCTAAAAATACTGCTTAATGCAGCTTTAATGTTGTAGAAGTGCCTCCAGTGTGTTTTATTTCTATGCGTGCAATTTCCTAAAGCTCACCACCGTCACCAGAGAGAATTACCAGCACTAATTACTTTGAAGACATAACACACAGCGTGTCACATAGCGACAGGAAAACAAAAACAAGACGTCTGGGGCCGTGATTTGGCACCATTAAAAGCAGTGATGCCAAGAGTTGATTTTGTCATCAGTAAATCTAATTTAATTTTAAGCTCAGCACTGGTCTCAGAGCGCCTCCTGAGACCGACACTGGCAGGATGTGGCAGTCACACAGATGGTTGATGGGACTTGTCATCTCCACTTTAGTTTTGGTTTGTGTTGAGCAAGCGGAGCCCAGAGGAGAAGATGGCATACCTCTCTCGAGTGTTTTATGACTAGTAATGGTGATTATTTCCATTTCCAGTTGTTGTTGTTGGGTTGTTATCATTACACTAATCAGACTCATGACTTTAATCTCTTTCAAAAATCAAGCAAATGTCTGTTCAGATCTATCATCCCTCATTAAAGGAAGCAATATCTAGGGCTAGTTTCCCATATTTAGCCACCTTATTGTAGTCATTCATCCTAGTGCATGCAACGAGACAGTGGTGGTACCAGTGCAGCTATGCCTGCTGCTGACTAAGTGAAGGAAACTCACCAGGACAGCAGGAGTCAGTGTAGAGGTACTCAAGGAAAGACAGGAAGGTGTCTGAGGAGACACCGTGGATGGGCACCACTCGGCTACGAGCCTCTGCATACTTCCCGCTGAACATGGCCGCCATGACATCACAGCGGGCCACCAGCACTGCCCGGTGGGCTGGCAGCACACTCCCTAAATCACACGTGTGGAAAATTAACATGTAGAGTTGAAGTTTCTGTGAAGCCTTTTGGTGGCCAAAGAGTGTGAAGAGTTTGTGTGTAACACGTTTCATCTTGATGCATCTGCTCGCATTAAAAAACTTCAATAGCCACCATGAACACAAGCTGACTTCAGTCAGACATTCCTACTAATATAGCAGAAGTGTATAGTATAAATGTAATTTCGGCTTTTAATGAGTGATCGGTCACAACTGGCCATTTAAATGAACTGGAAACTATTGTACAGACTGGACACAAGTCTCGTCCTCGAGTACCATTAACAAGACAGATTTTCTCCATGACCTCCAAAAGTTTAGCCCACAGCTCAAGGGCACAAGGACGAGAAAAACACTCTGCACTTTTTATGGGATAAATATCGATTAGGAGAGGCTTTTTAGCATTATTTCTAAATTTCTCAATTTAATAGAGAAATGCTGAATGCAAAAGAGATTCTGCTGAGCTGAAACACGACCAGAATCAAAGAGAGCCCATCGCTGGGGCTGTTTGATCTTATTTTGTCTCCAAATGGATGAGCGGGCCAGGGACGGAGATCCTAATTCAATCACAGCAAATAAAATATGACCTTCTTCTGCTGTGTTACATGCATTTGTAAATGTGTGTGTGTGTAATAGGATCAACATGAACTTACCTTGCACCATGAAGATGACATCGGAGTATAGAGGAGAATTGAAGAGGTTGACGAGAGTCTGGGGACCAAGCTGAGCTGCCCTCGCACTCGGTGTGTCCCTGGTGCCCTGCACACACACACACACACACACACACACACACACACAGGAGAGGAAGACAGAAGAATCGGCCAGTTAGAGTTGAAATTCCTCAGCTGCACGTCAGGTACTCGTTACCAGCACAATTGCCATTCTGTGCATCTATCCCACATCCCCTGTGGAATACTAATGGCGTCTCTGCCAGTCTTGCTTAGCAGTACCCAAACATGCTCGAACTGCAATGCCAAGAATGTCATGAGTGGAACTGGCTAACACGGAACACAGTGAGAAGCAGACGGCAGTCCAAACTGTCTGTTATCAACACGTTCATGTATTCTGTACAGCACAGCGGGTGAAACTGGTGGAATAAGAAAATCTGTCAATGCGTGTGTGTTTGTGTTTTTTGCAAAGTGTATGTGCACACATGGATTTCAGTTCACAGTAGAGTGCCTTCAAAGCATCCCATTACCACTATGTGACCTTTCTCAGTCAACTGGAGCGCAAAGAACTCCATAATTTCACAGTGAGAGAGTGAGACAGAGAGCAAGATCAACACACACAGTTCAAGTTGGAGGCAGAAACAAAATCAAGAGGCTTAAAATTTCATAAATCAGTCAAAGCTCATGGAAAACTTATGTGAAGTTAATTTCTACAGGTCTCACAGAGTCAGACTACCCGGAGGTGCTGTAGATGATGCGATCAAATCATGACAAGACATTAGGGTGTCTCATTGCGTTAAAGTGGCCCAGCCGTCTCGGTGTGTCAGCTCATCCCAGCACCGCCTCAGGTAGAAGACCTAGTTCTATCCAGATGGGTTGGTAGACCATGTGTGGTGCCAAAGGCTTGTCAGACGGAGCCATGTCACATCTCTTTATCCCTTTCTAAATATTAAAGCCTGCTGTTTTGTAACATAGAGCCATGTCATGCTTTCTGAGCAGCTGCAATTACACATTACAGTTTCTGCAGTTACAGTCTCTGCAGTTTCTAAAATATTTTAGTGTTCATGTGTTCTTGTGTTGTGCTTTTTGCTCCTTGGAGGGTATCTCTTGTTTACTTTCTGCTAATTCCCACAGCATCTGAGAGGTGATTACAGGCAGTAATTATGTAAATATTCTAATTATAGCAACATTATTACTGTGCTGTTTCCAAACAAGTCACACTAATTAAGGCACTCTTAGTCTGCAAATGCAAAACACATGTTTATACATTCAAAGAGCAGATTTAACACATTAAAGTTATTTAACCTCTTTATTAAGGACAGCCGAGTATCGGTGTAATATACACAGTTGAGCCTTAAACAAGATTTTTATTATTGTGAAATTTGTCCTCACCCGTTCTCTGCCGATGAGGGATCGTATTCGGTCTATAAGCTGAGCCACAGCGAGAGAATTCTTCAGCTTCTCATCCAGGGCCTCCTGGAGGTGCTCCCACTCCCACGCTCCTACAAAACATCCACAAACAACCCAATTCTATGGATCCACAATAGTTTACAGAAACACACAGGCAAACACTTTTCTAGCTGGCACTGTGCTCTGACCACCCACATACCTTACACCAAACACTTGAGGCCTGTTTTTGTCAAAGTTGGCTGTTCTAAAATTTTTCCGTTTATGTAATCTGTTGTCATTATGGGTGGGGAGCCCAGTCCAGACATAACTCTGGTACTGAAGGAGTCAATGTGACCATCTCTTACATTTTACTTTACATTTAATCATATATTAAATTAGTGCTCCGCCATCTTGTGTTTTCACAGGCTAGAAATTTGTTGAAGCATCCACATTTAACAATTTGTAGGTTCTTTGCAGCAAGTAAGGAACCTTCATTGTTCAGAACTGTATGGTATAGCAATCTACCTCATTGAACAAATATAAATACATCCAGCCATCCATCGCTACATGGACCAAATAGCCTTTAACAACAGGTTCAATACCCCATACTACCAGCATACTCCCCACAGAATACCCTGAGAAACACAATGCAATCCAATAATACAAGTCCATGTACACTGGATGGGCAAACTCCCACAGACCTTCAATTATCATCGAGAGGGTAAAGAGCTGATACAGTGACCAATGAGCAAAACCTCATTGTTTCTCCTGGATATGAGGTTCAACTAATCAGTGGATTCTCCTCTCCATTACTCCACCACAGACTTCCTGAGAAGCCCAGGAGTGTGATCCCTAAATTTGGAGCATACTCTCCAGTTCCTTTTGTTAAAAAGGTGAACCACCACTCCAGTCTGTTAAGAAGACCTCTACACAATGCTGCAGCATATCAGAGTCTTGAGGACTACTAAAAGTCTTCTCTGCACATGCTATACAAGTCTGGTGAGACATAAATGTAAACTGCTACTTGGCAAAAGGACACAACTGAAAGATCTATCCTCTGTTGATATCACTCTGTCTCCTGGATAAGAAATATTTGCATAGTCCATACAAATCAGAAAAGGTACTAGACATGCTAAAAAAAATCAAAGCATTTTCAGATGTGACTGGTATAGACAGCCTCAATGACTACAAAGGACTACAGACCTATAGCCCTCACGTCTGTAGTCATGAAGTGTTTTGAGCGGATAGTGTCTCAGCACATCAGAGACCGTCTACCCCCCTCCCTCGACCTCCACCAGTTTGCTTACAGAGCAAATCGGTCCACAGAGGATGGCATCACCATCACTCTTCAGAGCACTTAGCCATTTGGAGAACAGGAAGAGCTACATGACGATGCTCTTCGTGGACTACAGCTCAGCATTCAACACCATAATCCCAGACATCCTCACCCCCAAAGTGGACCACCTTCAGATTCCCCACGCCACCTGCTCCTGACGCTCAACTAATCAAAGATTTCCTCACCAACCAGCCTCAATCAGGGCTACTCGGTCCCCACCTCTCCTCTCCCTACTGTACGCCCTGTACACCAACCCACCCAACAAACGCCATAGTCAAGTATGCCGCTGTCTCATCTCTGATGGAGATGAAGCTGAACGTCCTTAAAACAAAAGAACTCATTATGGACTTCAGGAGGCACAGACAGGTCCACTCCCCTGTCATTATAAATGGAGAAGAGGTGGAATCTGTTTCTACCTTTAGGTTTCTGGGCACCCACATATCTGATGATCTCACCTGGATCCACAACACAAACGCCCCGGTAAAGAAGACCCAACAGCGGCTGCACTTCCTCCTTGTCCTGAGGAAGAATAACCTGGACCAGAAGTTCCTCCTGGTCTTCTCCTGCTCCTCAGTGGAGGGGCCACAACTGAGAAGAGGAAGGCTGCGCAGAGGGTAATTAACACCACCCAAAAAAATCATCGACTGCCACCTCTGGAGGCCATCGCCAGATCCTCCAGTCTCAGGAAAACCAGGCCCATCACAGGTGACCCCATGCACCCCACCCACAACCTGTTTGACCCGCTGCCCTCTGGTCGGTGCCTCAGGTCAATCAGGTCCCACACCTCCAGACTCACAAACAGTTCCTTCCCCTGGGCCATTTGGAGTGTAAACAAACACTATTCCCCCACCCATGCCCACCCACCTCACCAATGTGAGCCATTCTCTGTGTAACCCTCATCACTCAGGCCACTCACATACAGACTCTATACTCAGACCAAGTCCTTTTGCATTGCTTTAAAGCACGTTGCTCTCCAATGTGCGTCTTTCTATTGTTTTGTATATATTCTTCTTGATTTTATACATTTCACCTGTTTGTTATTGTGTGAATGCTGTAGGCATTCACACTATTGAGTTCCTGTTTCTCTTTATTCTTTATACTTTATTATTCTTCATCTTATAGTTGCTTCCGTACGTTTTTGGGACTTTAACTACTTACGGTTAAAGAATGATATCGATGCTGCATATAGATTTAGAGTTACAAACCGTTGTTTGAGAGCAAGTCAAGGCAGTTTTCACTTTTCCTCTACTCAGCTATGGTACATTACAAGTCATATATCTTTAATAAATCATATTTTAATTACAAATTGTTAACACTTGAAGATTCCCCCATCTCTTCTGAACAAAACGGTCTAAGAATGACCGCTCTAGCCCCTACGGTTAGGAAATTATGGCCATTTGTTCGAGGGGAATCCACAAAACCAGAAATACACTGCAGAAAGCCTAAGCCTCTCTGTGTCTGTGTGTGTGTGTAAGGGGTGGAGCAGTTTTGGTGGGAAAAAGTACACAGCCTCTCTGATTGGTGGATTCAAATTGAGCAGCTCCAGGCTGTTTGACTGACCTAGAAACTTACAGGAAACACTATTACTGGCCCTGTTCACTTTATGCTCTGTGTGTGTGCGTGTGAGTGGGTGAGTGAGTGAGTAAGAGAGAGAGAGAGGAGGAGAGAGACCCTTTTTGGGGCAGCATCTCATCGGAAGATTCAAATTGAATATTTAGACTGGTTTTCTGACATAGATCCTGTGTGTGTGTCTCTCTGTGCATTTGTGTTTCCATATG
>VUQG01046111.1:0-33202 GCA_015106755.1 Etia nguti
CCTGTGTAAGTTATTTGGAGTCTTAGTTTTGTTCTGTTTGAGTTCAGCATTAAAGCTGTTTGAGTTCACGTTTGTCTCTGGAGTCTGCACTTTGGGTCCTCCTTGCCATCTCTACTGCCTGCACACAGCCTTCACATGACAAATACTCTGCTTTGTACTGTATTGTATGTAGAATGTGATGTTTCAATCAACTAAAAATGAAAGACATTAATTTGTCATCACTGCTGAAGAACTTAATTCTTATTTAACCACATGTAGACTCAGATAATTTCTCTCACTTTAAATTAATCCTCCCTGTTTCCAAAGAAGGATGCTGTATGAAATGTAATATGTAATCAGTGTAATTTTAATAAAATGTAATGATTTTCAAAATATTTAACCTATATTTTTCTCAAAGGATATTCAGTCAGTTATTGAAATAAGGTTGTTAGAGAGTGTAAGCTATGTATGCATTGTTTTTAGACAATCTTTTTCTAACTGAAACAAGAAGTCCTCATCAATTTACACTAACATATACCATTTATGTATTTTATATATTCATTTATCTATATATAGATATATTAACTGATATATTACCCTATCTGTATATAATTATTAGAGGTACTATTTAATTACATTAGTATATAATTTTGAAATGTATAATTCAATTGTGCGTTTGTGAGAATTAATACAATAGAAATATTTTCAACGAGTTTTGAGGTCAAATTGTCCTTTTTTCACCGTAATTAATTCCCTTTATAGGGGCTTATGATAAGATTTAAAATGAAGTTATTAATAAAATTGTTTCATGTAATTTCTTTTTTAAAAGGTGCCGTATTAAAGTATTGCAAGAATTGGAAAGTGTGAACAGTAAACACAAGCAGAGACAAAACAATAATATAGTCATAACTGATGTTTTCAGGGAACCGTTCAGCAAACATTGTATAGCGTCATCTGTGCTCAGCCAATCGATCCCTTCGTGGTTGCAGCTCTGTGGTGGAGGGAGGAATATTTAATCCACATGGTGCGTTCCAGAGTAATTTGGCAGTGGGAATTTCCGAGTTTGCTGTCGTATTTTTCTTCAGGAACGATCCGTCACCTCTGATTTCCAACTGGGAAAGTCGGAACAGCCCCATTAACATCGAGTTAACAATCCGAGGTATCATAAATTAAACTGTAAAACTTGTAATCTGCATTGTCGTGCTCGGTAAATAAGCCATAGGCGGAGCACTGAGCAGCTTCTGTTCACATATGTGTTTTTAAACACAGTAAAATTATTTTGCAGTATTATGAGTAGTACAAAAAAGACTGTACCTTGCTAAGAAGTAAAAGCAAATCATGTTTTTCGTGTTTTCCAGACTTTAATACTGGAACCCGCTGACTCGGGAGTGACGTCACTCCCGAGTTCTGAATCCGATTTCCAAGGTAACGTGAACGCGGCATACGATTTAAAACGCATATGAGCCTTGAGCACAGAAGCCACGATCAGATGTCAACAAAGCTGTATGAGGGTGAATATTGCCGATGATGATTGTACTGAGCACTGACACTTAACGCCGTAAAACAGTAGAGGACGTTTGGTGGAAAATTTGGAAAGAAGAAATATTCTGGTGGGAAGAGCGACGTCCATAAATAATGTAAGCAAAATGACATTGCTTCTGTAGCATGCTGTGAGAGACATGTCATGGGGTTTAGATATTCTCGAAGTAAAAGTGTTATATATTGCTTGGGCTGTTTGAATGAAGACAGAGCCCCGATGCAGACTGCAGAGCCTCACCCCGTGTGCAGATGTTTACATGTCGCCACAGTGGCCACACGGGATACTACGACGTAATTATCAATCCCGTATTGATGCAGCTTCTCTTCAGATCCTGTATAAGAGAAATACCCACAATATTTGTGACAGTATTTGTATATATGTATAATATATGCATCTATGGTTTTATTTTGTGGTGTGCGTTTTCAGATTCAACATAGATGATATAGTGATTTAGTAAAGTGCTGCCTAAAATGTAGAAAAAGCCATAATTTAAAAAAAAATAAAAAATACATATGCAAGACTGCCCCCCCATCTTTTGTTTTATTTTGCTATCATTTGTTACAGACAATAATCCCGGTGTGTCCGACTGCTCCAGTCACATTAAATTGATTTAATTGGATAATCCTTCACATTATCATCTGTCTGTAAATCCCTCAATCTCTCTATTACCTCTCAGCTATCCTGTCCGTGTTTGGTGGCCACACTGTCTTTCACTGATGTTTTATGTTTATCAATAAGCCTCAGCAGACTGTATGTCACACACTGTGGATGCAACTCCGGCTCAGCGTTGCTGCTCATTTATCCGAAAAAGAACAGCAGTGACAAACAGGTTCTTGTAGCCTAACTGTTTTGTTTCTTGTGCTGCATGTCCATTTAATGACACAAAATGACCCCTTGGGTTGACTCGTGATAGGTTATTACGTAATTGAGGCGCACTGTGATTGGCTCTTTAACAGAAACGTCCTGGAGGACTGGGCATGGCTTTGGCTGTGTGTGTGTGTGTGTGTGTGTGTGTGTGTGTGTGAGAGAGAGAGAGAGAGAGAGAGAGAGAGAGAGCGAGAGAGAGTAACAGAAAGAGAAATGTGTTTGCAGGAGATTTCTGTTTACCGTGATGTCAGGTCTGTGGCATGAACATTGATGGACTCACATTCATGGTGTTGAATATAAATGGACAAGAGGACCAGAGAGTCAGAGTTGGGTGAAGGGATCAAATAATTATTGCTAAACAATCCCATTTGTAATGCTCGAAATTACACCATAGAGACTGACATGTTGAAGGAACTATCAAACTATCAAACTATCAAAGGAAACAAACGTATTTTCTCTCATGAGGTTATATGCAAATTTGTTCATGTGCAAAGGATGTTCGATAACTATCACTACAGTTTATATTCCACCCTATTATTTTCTTTCCATGTTAAAAGAAAGAATGTTGACTAAACATTTAGGACACATATTAGTTATTTTGATTTCCATAAACAGCATTATGGGTTACTTTTTATGATATACAGATATCACTGGAGTTAAGTCGCTTTCTACCACACTGTGCAGAAGCAGAAACAAGAAGGAAAGGTGCACAGCGTGTAGTCGTTATTCTAATAACGGTGTTGTGGTGTGGTGTGTTGTTATTGTTGTGGCCTGGTTAGACCAAGGGTATGATGATTGACTCATGTGGCTTTGATGAGCAATAGAATAAAGCTAGGTCATTAGAACAGAAGATCTCCAATCTGTGATGTTCAATAATTGATGCATGTTAATGAATCATCCTCATCATCAGCGTTCTTGCACAGTTTGCTGAAGCACGAAGCCATCTGTCCACTGGGCGTGCTGTAATGTTTGTGTATGTGACACTATCTTAGTCAGCACAAGCAGGTGACAGGTGGTTACAATTTTCTTGAATGTGTTTATACCCATGTTGCACCTGGCCTCACCACCCTTTCGTAAACCTTTTCCCCCTCTCACTCTCGTTTCTGTATGCCTCTCACCAAAAGGGGATTTATATATTTTTAAACATTCTCTCTAAAAATATCTGGTTACCATCAACATTCACTATGAAATAGTTGGTACTATTAATAAGCCATCATAGCTGTAGGGCCATTAGGTTGAGCATTGCAAAGACATACAACATACAACAACGCAACATACAGTACAACAGAAGAAGCCTCATGAAATATCAACTTGTTTATTCATAAAAATTAGGCTTTTCAGTTCATAACAGATGGATTGCTGTTCCTTTCTCTATTACTCACAGCCACAAATCTTGGAGGACACTGAAGGCATTTCCCTGTCTGTGACGTACTCACAAGACAATTAGTACTAGAATAATGCCAGACATCCCTATGGACTGTATATTTGCACTACAGAAAGGAAAATGCACTTCAGAGTTTATAATGCTGTCTTTTGGGGGGAAAGAAATCCCACCCCCTCATTCTGTCTTTCTTGAAAAGCAGAATGCTCTCATATACCAACTTTGGTCACACCCACAAACATACCCCGCACTCAGAAGCACCACAAGAGTAGAGAAAAGAATGATGAAGCTGTCTTTGTTTAAGGTATCAGCAACCTGCCAGCAACCGCTTGAGATTATGCAGTTAGCTGGCATGAGTGGGCACAAACTGGACCCAGTGCATGTGTCTTAATGTGTAATTATGTAACAATATGGCCTTGCATTATGTTCTGACGTTGAAGACATGAAACGTGAATAAAACAGAAGAATAATCTGCTATATTTCTTCTCTTACTTTCTCTCTCCCAGTTGCAAACCATGAATTATGTGGGTCAGCTGGCGGGGCAGGTGTTTGTGCAGGTCAAGGAGCTGTACAGAGGGCTCAACCCTGCAACACTGTCTGGGTGCATAGATGTCATTGTGGTCCGGCAGCCAGATGGCTCCTTACAGTGCTCTCCGTTTCATGTCCGTTTTGGCAAGATGGGTGTGCTGCGGTCACGTGAGAAAGTGGTGAGATCATAGAGCGCTCTCTAACCTGCACTTGTTAAAAAACTGTTTTATATTTCACAACAGCTAAATGAAAATTGAATCTATGTAAATTTAATCTGCATTCATTTGTGCAGTGCTACAGTATATTTTTTTGAAAAAAATACTCAAACTAAAACAGTGCACTATAACAGTACATTTAAAATAGGACTACAATCACTAAAACTCATGAGTCAGTATCTTAATGATAACATTAGGATATAACAGGTTATTATTTATTTTTTATAGCCTAAAGGTTGGTCTTCTCAACATCCCAGTCTGGAGGTTGTCAGGAAATGCTAATAAAGTTCAAGGCATTAATCTTATTCAATTCCTTTGCTGTTCTGTTCTGCAGGTGGACATAGAAATTAATGGAGAGCCAGTGAGCTTGCACATGAAGCTGGGAGAAAATGGAGAGGCTTTTTTTGTTAAAGAGACTGAGAACAAAATGGTGAGTAGTGATTGACAGAGTCATTACTCCTGAATCAGTAAACACCCACAAGAATAGCACAGAACATTACTCGCAGATATGAAGGTCATAAAGCCTGTACTAATATACAAGAAGTGCTTGATTTACCGCTGTGCTCCAACGGAGCTAAATTATTCTTTGCCCTCTTAAGCAGTAGCGATTCTCGCTGGTTTTACCACTCAATGATTAATCTGCAACTACACGTTGTTGTTACTTTAATTGCCAAGCTTAAATATCTACTCTTCCTGCCCTGACAAGCCCAGAGTAAGAAAAAAGATGTACCTTGACTCCCTTGTGGTGTCAGTTTTACCACACAGCTTTAAGGAGCGTAAAATATACTTCAAAATTTCTTAATATTTTGAGGTTTTCTATGAATTTACACGTGTATATAAAGTATCCTAATGTTGTCATACGTGTGAAAAAAATCCAAGTATAGACCTTATCAACTTGTTTGTAGATAATCAGATAAAAATTTTAGCAAATCAACAGAAAACACTAGGCTCAATAACAAGGCACAACAAGTGTTTCTGTCTTCCTGTGGCATCTTCTTGGCAAACAAGAGTTTAGATTCCCAGAAATAAACCATCATGACAAGCAGAAAGCAGAGACAAACACTGGTCAGTCAGACTGCTCTCCATGTAAACAGTAAACACACAGTCGACAGTCTGTTACTGTCTAATTTTGATATGTGAGTGGAGAAAAAGAAATTTGAATGGAATGAATGACTGATTCATATAGTGTCAATTCACAGCAACATTTGCCTAAAGGTGTTTTGTGTTGTCTTGGACCTGTAATGGAGCTATGTTGTACATTTTATATAGGGTGTTTTCTTACTTTCAACAATTAGCCAGGAGCAGGCAACATTTTGTTATTTTCGTCCCATTTCAGCCAGGGAAACAAAGAAATTTGTTTTTAAATTCTAAAAGCTCTTATGAACATTTACGCAGTACAAAAGTGTCATGCGATGGCAGACAGACATTGACCATTGTCGGTGCCAGACACCATTTTATTTGCTTCCAGGCAAATGGCAACAGATACAATGTTCAGCTGATAAATTGGGGCATCTGTAATAGAAATGGCTCACATTATTCAACCATAGACTTTACCCACTGGTTTGCCTCAATCCCCTGAAGCAGAATTTATCCGTCAGATTTTAGCTCTTCATGTATCTTTAATACGCCGTATTACACAGAAGTATTTGCAGCGCACATGCACATACACGTCACAGGAAACAGCATAATCTGGGAACATTCCCTTCTGTTTTGAAATGTGATTCTGTAACGCGATAGGTAACGACTCATGGGAGGTAGGAGGGAGTATGGGAGTATTTGAGGTTGAGGGCTACTTCAAGGAAGATCTATTGTGGTAAAAACATCTGTCAGCAGTCACAATGTTACTTGTGAAGTGGTGAGCAACGATAAGAGCTCGTGCTTTCCCCTGGCCAAGAATGAAAAGGAATATGTTGCAATCTGAGAGGTTCTAATTCCTTTTCTGAAGAATTACATCCATCTAATGCTGCATCCATTACTCACTGTCCATCTTATAGAAAAGAAGTTATTAATAAATCAATACTATAATACCTCTGTCCACAATAGACAAGAAAATAATGGCTTTTAGTTTCAGTCCCACACAGAGTTATTTGCAAATTCGGTTTGACCATGTTTGTCTTATAGTTTTGGTCTAGACTCAAATCCTTCCCTTAACATAACTCTCTCTCCAGAGAGTGGAAAACCACCAGAGAACTATTTATAGCTCTGCCATTTCACACACTGTATAGTCTGTTACACACAGACTGCACTCTGAAATTACTGAGACATACTGTACATGTTATGAAAGAGGAGCAGCAGGAGGACATAAAACCTCTAGCTGGTAATAGCACAATCTTAGCACAGCATGGTGTGTTTGCTACTCACATGAAGAGGTAAAAGGGAATGAACAAGTATCATGGGAGTTTGCAGATTGTGTCAGTCTAATTGTCACATCTCAAGTCCAAATGTACACTCGGTATACTCTTCATCTCTGTTTCTCAATGTGTAAAGTTTGCAGGGTTTTGTGCATTATCAAATAAATACACAAAAATTGAGCCAGAAATTCTCATCTTCAGGCTACAACATTAGAAATCTTTCAATACCAGTGCTTTGAAAAAAGAAAAATCTCTGATGATATAACTTAATGTTTTTGTGCCCTAAAGGGTGACACATAAAATAATTATTACTGTCTTTATCTTTATGGCATATACATACCGTTTAACAAACATTTAATGCAAATATCACAGATTTAAAATCAAAGTATTGGAAATATTTTTACTCAGTAATTCAAGTAATCTTATTTATTACATTGCGTTTTGCAGCATATAAACAAATCACTTTATCGTTGATCTTGTGTGGTTTAAGAACTCTATATTTGTGCAAAAATGCTCTTTTTTTCTAAGGAAATTGTGGGAATAACACTTATAGTTCAGTGAGAAACTGAAATATTCACAGATTGGAATAAAAACACAAAAACAATTTAAATACTGGAACTAAAACTGGCTTTAGAGCTGATATTTCGCTCTGATGACAGAGCTCAGAGTAGATCTGTGTAGTGCACATTCTCAGAACTATCCCTTTTCCACTCCAATCTAAATGAATTTTGCTGTGTTGGACTGTGCAATGACACGTGAACTGCAAGGCATGTGTGAGTCTGCTCTGTTTGGATCATCCCTTTATCATGCCTCCACCTCCCTCCCTCCCTCCCTCTCTCTGTCTCTGTTTATTCTTCTGGCAGCCTCTTGGCAGTGCAACCCCGATGAGCAAATCTCTGTGATTTTGCTAATCTGAGCTCAAATTTTCACCAGATTATTTAGCTGGCTGTTTGGCTGTAGGAATGACCATTTCTGTTGTTGCAATATTTCATTTTTCTTTAGAATAGAAAAATCTTCTTAACTGCAATATGGACTGCTTTGACATTTTGTCAGAGAACAAACATATTTGGCCTGGTCATTACCTGCTATACTCAAGGCTTTTTTTTTAATCACCCCCAGCTGTAGAGAGGGTGATGAGACCTTAGAATGCTCCACTTTATTCTTGCATCTTGTCTTACATGGTTGGATTCTCAATCTATTTTATATTATAACTGTTCCGAGGGCAATTTTTACTTGCTGTTGTGTAATAATTCTTAATAACTCCAGATATAAACGTCACAGAATCAAAGCAAATGGCTAAACCAAAGAAGACAATTGCATCATTAAATGTATAAACACAGAGTTCTCAATAAGGCAATAATTATAATACTAATTTAAAAAAGAATAGAAGCACTTCTCATGTCAGTGTAAGCATCTATTATAGGTGCTGTGGTCTACACACAAGATGGTACTGCAGAAAAGACTTGCACCAAGTATTGTTAATTTCAGACCTTATCTCACTTTCCCTATGAACAGGAAGTGGTTCCATCCTACCTGGCAACATCACCAATCATGTCAACGGGGCAGGAGTTAATGAAGTCACAGCTGGCCAGGGGCAACTCTCGTCACCATGGTAGGCCCCGCTGAAAACAGCGATGTTAGAATTTGTGACCATTTTCATTTTCTTAAACAGTTTTTTATGATACTCTTTCCCATAACACAGACACCATCCCATGCAGCCCACTTCCTGTTCAGAATCTGGGACTGCAGCAAAGTGAAGGAGGGTTGACCAAGAAGAGGAGAAAGAGGAAGAAGAAGGCACGGCCAGAGGGAGGTGGAGGAGGCACAGGACTGAGGAGAGAGGAGAGTGGGGAAGAGTTCTCAGATGATGAGGACATGTTCACAATTGACCTGAGCTCGGATGAGGAAATGGAGGGGGACAGCAGCAGGTGTGTGTGCAAGAGAAAGTCTGAATGTGTATGTGTGTATGTGATAGAGAGAGAAAAAGAAAGGGAGGTTATTATACCTGCCAGCCTGGCATTTAACGGGGAAAAAAACAAAACAAAACATTTATTGGTTGTCACAGTGTTGTATGCAAAGCCGATGAACCACTGCCAATAATTCCTTAACTGTGTTAAATGGAAAACCTGTGTGTGTTTGTGTGTGTGTGCTTATATTTTTCATGCATTTATGGGTGTGTTTAAGTGGCTGTTTGAACTGTCTAAAAGCTCGGTGTGTATTTATATCATTTAAATCACAGAATATATAGTTCACTAGCTGGGCCCACGTCCTCATTTGAGGTTTGACAGCGTTTTAGTAGATAAAGGTGAATGGCTTGGATGTGAGTTGAGCTGCGATTTGGAGAGGGCCTCGAAGGGGACTGGCGGCGGCTCCCGGGCCTGGCAGATCCCCATGTACTAAATAGAAGTGAAGAAGTTAAAGAGTTGAAAAGGGGAGGGAGGGAGGGGCATGTAAACGAGAATGAACAGCTTGTAGAACCGGGGGAACATATATAGATAAAAATCGGAAGGAGCGTGTTTGGAGGCGTGGTCCCGCTCCTGAAATTCCGATACTTTGTCTCCAATTAAAATATGTGTTGAAACATTACTTAATAAGAGAAGAATTTAACACTGAAAACTTTAGTACACGTGCTTCATGAGGACTACTGTGTTGGTGTAGTTTGATCAGATTTGAATGGCAATAACAAACAGCCCACCTCCTTTCACCAGATTCATATTCAAACATTGCTAGGTCTTAATTCGTCTAAGTGAGCCCTGCACAACTCAAAACAGTGAGAAGGGATCAGAAAACTCAATGGGGTGTGTTTATGTTGAAAACCAGGACCAATTTTCTCTTTAACCGGTGTTAAATGGAATTAAGATTAGTTTCTGCTTAATAAATAAATAATTTTCTTAAGTGTTTAAAGAGAAGCAATTATATGTGTGAGTGCAGGTTTATGCATGTTTTTTATGTTCATGTGTGAAGCCCTCTTGGAAACTAGCTCTGCTTGTTGGACTTGCTCCAAGGATTTGTCCGTTTCCCACAGTGTGCACTGTCTCTTTGAAAGAATGGCCCACGGGGTCACCCTTACTGAAGGCATTCCAAGCCTTTTTTAGGAAGTTTGCCACATGATCCTGAAACCCTTAAAGACATGCAAAAAAAGGGGGGCTGCTTCAAGCCATTCTCTATATTGTACTTAATGAGTGTATTTCCTTGGCTCGTTTGTGATATGTGGTCACAGTCAAACAGCCCATTACATTTTATTTTCATTTTCAACAGATAAAAAGACCGTACCATTGTTTCTTGGATGCGATACGACTTGCATTGACACACTGTTTACATAGTAAATACCAGTGTCTGCACTAGTGTTGAAATGAAATGTTTGTGCATATGACTGACATCTCATTGGATGTGTGTATTTGTGATCAGACCTGTGTATGGTGATCAGGGGTCAACTGCCAATGCCCACATTCTCCCCAGCACTGACTGGACTCATTCACAGAGGTATTTGGATGTAAGTGTGTGTCTGTCACACTGACAGACACACACTCAAACTCTTCAATAAACTCTGTAATAAACTCTTATTCTGTTCATAGCATATTGCACATTTTAATATGTTTTTTGTCCTCATGATAACTAGATGTAATCACAATTCATTGTCTTTCATTCTCTCTTTTCTTCCCTTCTCTTTTTTCTGTTGTTCTTTTTGTCTTCTATTCTTTCTGTAGTAAATTGATTAAGAAGACTCTGTCCATTCCTCAGCCCTGTGGTCTATCCATCTCCTGTCCTCAGCAGTCCTCTCACTTCTCTTCCCCTACTAGGTATCACCTTAGATTCCACCCTCTCTGAACACTAAATATGAAATAATGCACTAATTTTCAAAACTTGCGTAAAGAATGACGCATTTTTTCAAATTTTGGCTTTATCTGTGAAACTGTGGAGTACCAGACAACCTAAATCAAATGTTTGGCTTTAACTTTTCTAGCAGCCCAGACGATTCGCAGTCATCAACACCAAAGAGTGACTCAGAGCTAACAAATCCATCTAAGGACAACCCCGAGATGCTGTGGACCTGGGGGGAGTTACCACAGGCTGCCCAGGTATATAACCACACATGGCATTACATAGTGAACTGTGTCTATTGGCTTTGCCTTTTGAGTCTGGCAGCATTTAAATCAACTGCATGGTCATAACACACAATATATACATATAACTACGTGTTGTAGCTGTTTACTGCATTATAATATGCAAAGAGTCAAGGTAAAATAAAGTGTACAAACAATGAAAACTGTCTACCGCACCCATTATTTGTACTTCTCTTGCTGCTTTTTTTGTTTTTTCATGCTTCTCGCCTTCGGGTTGTGCTCCCTTTGCTCCCTTTACTACTCATGCTGATACACTTTGTGTATCAGCATACAGTCTACACGCAGCTTCATCAACATCAGGCTACACACTGTTAGTTTCTTGGAGGACTACACAAAAGTATGTCTGCATAGTTTGCACACCCAAAGTCAAACAAATGGACACAATGGTGCTAATTCTGAACTGAACTGATTATGAACTGATTCTACCTGCTGATCAGAACCAACACAGTCATATCTATTTTATAGGTAATGTTAAGACTTCAGCCTGTATGATTGGAGAAAAGGAAAGATGACTAAGGGGTGGCGTGAATAAAATGTATGTGAGAAAGCAAATATTGTGTGAACTGATTCTCTGTTTTTCTTTTACAGCCATCTTTCCTGACCGCCCACCAGAAGCAGGATTCTTCCGCTGCTGTCTCCATACCGGTGTCTCCTAGCACTCACTTCAGAGCCATCAGTGACACAGGAACTCCATGCTGTCCAGTGCCACCACTGGACAAAGACACAGAGGAAAACAGAAATGGGCACATTGTCGCAGAACAAGGTAGAATAAAACTTTTCACTGAATGTACAAATATCTAAAAGCTGGATAAATTTGCACAGCATCGCATTAAAAGTCTTTAAGAAATACTGTGTTTTTTCTTTAGAGAGAGAAGTGGAAAGTGTTGGGCCGTCATGTGTACAGATGGAGAGTTTAACAACATGCTCAGTGTCTCAGAGAATTCTTCCTGATCATTTGGAAGATAGCAGGAATAGTCCCATCAGAAGGACTGATTCGCCGTCTAAGAGGAAAGGTACTGTTTGAGTTTTCTTCCTGTAAACAAAGGATATCTTGAACTCAGTGTGTCTTTATTTCTCAGTTTCCTCTTTTATGCACTGATAAATGTCTATTCTAGAAAAGAGAAGTCAACACCTGGGTGCTGATGGTATTTACCTGGATGACATTACAGAACTGGAGCCTGAAGTAGCTGCTCTCTACTTTCCTAAAACGTAAGTACAGCATGTGTTGGAGCACCCCCTGGTGGCCATAACAGGGGTCACAGCATTCCTTTCCACTGATACACAAAACAAAGGATAATTTCTGGATTATTTTTGTATAAAAGGAGGGTTGGTTTTTTTTAATAACAAGCCATTACTGCCTCACTGTAAATGTTTATAGTAGCAGATTATTCCAACTTGATAGCGTGAGGAAGATTAATGAGGTAACTGTGTTACATTTTTAGTCAGGTTTTTAAAATCAGATTATGTTTTCTCGAAGGAGACCTTCTTTCAGATATATTTTTGTCACCACGAGGTAACTGCCATTGAGCTTCTTTATAACTAAGAGAAGACAATATTCCTCCTCTCAATATCTTCCAAAACTCCAATGTTCAAAATGGAATTTAACCTTAACTAACATAGTATAGCATAATACTATGAAGAATTACTGTGTGATCCATGTGTGAGAGTGTGTGTATTTCTCTCTCCACAGTGACGGAGGCAGCAGCTCGATGAAGGGGGACTCTGAGATGATGGTGGGTGTGCGGAGCGCTAACCAATCCCCACAGTCAGTGGGCAGCAGCGGGGTGGACAGTGGCGTGGACAGTTTGGTGGATCCAGTGTGTGATCTACCTCATGTCGCCATCTCTTTGTGTGGAGGACTCACTGATAACAGGGAGATTACAAAAGGTGGGACAGGGAATGTTCAAGCGAAGGATTTTGGATAATAACAGTGAAATAGTGTACATGAAATATTTGCAGCTGTCGAGATAAAGATTATCTGTGCTAGTAAAGAGATTAAAAAGAACAGATAATATATATTTTAATTTGAAAGCTTTAAGGTATAGGTATTACACAATATTCATAAATAATGTTGCAGGTCTGTTCATGTTTTACATATTTTAAACAGAAATAAATTAATTTTAACATTTCATACAATTAGACAAAAACAAGTTATTGTATGAAAAAAACGATCTTATCAATCGGATCTATTTTTTTTTTTTCATTTGTTCTTGCCTCTGTCTTTTCCTGCTACAGAGCAATTCATGGAGAAGGCTGTTTCCTACCAACAGTTCTCTGAAAACCCTTCTATTATTGATGACCCTAACCTTGTGGTCAAGATAGGAAGCAAGTATGTACTTCTAGCGTCTGACATATACAAGCTTTTTTTTGCCAATATGTAAGCCATCTTTTGCCAGTAGATGACTGAGGAGTGAAGTGGTGCATAATAGCGTCCTCTGTCACCTGTTGTAGGTACTACAACTGGAACACAGCTGCTCCTGTCATGCTGGCCATGCAGGTCTACCAGAAACCACTGCCACAGGTAAGACCACCACAGTGATACACAAGTATTTACTCCTGTTTCTTTCCATTCAACATGAATGCCATGAATTTCTGCCACTTTCATGAATTTCTGCCAATTTCTGTAAAAAATTAGTGAAAACGGACCATTAAGTGTTGTTGTACTTAATCAATAAAATTTGTGTGAATGAAGAGTTTTGCTTTTTGTCTGAAACAATGTGTGAAGTCACATTTTGCTTTGATGACTATAGATTACTTTGGCTACTATCTACCGTTGTATTCATTATTGTTATTTGTTATATGGTGTTTGTTGTGTTGTAATGTTATGGACCACCTTTACTCCTGAGCACTTCTAGCATTTTACAATTAATTCTCCTTAATCTGTGTTTTTCACTCTGGTTCACTATTGTTGTTTGCCAGCCACCTCTCATTAATACAGCAAAATACCACAAACTAAAATGCGTTCACACTCATTCCTTGTTTCAATAATCAATATTTCAAAACTAAGGGAAGATTTAAATTTCTTCACATTATCCCAAGTGAACAAAACTTACATTCTACTGATCAAAATTACTCGACACATGGGAGAGCTTATAGCATATTTGCCAGTCCTATATCACAGTGAACTGTTATCATGAATTCATTGACCTAACACTTGATTAATGTCATGTCTTTGTCCCCCTTCTTATTTTTCCCTTTTATTTAAACACATTCCTTCTTTCACCATCCACCCGATATTTATAATTACCAAGTGTTGGTGTTTGAGTTATGTGTTTTCTGCTTTTGGCCTCTTCTCATACTGCCTCCCTGGTCTGTTTGGCTCCAGTCCTTCCCAGCCTGTATGATGTTTTCTGGCTTTGCTTATGTGTTGGTCGGGGCATGACTTTATCTGCCTGCTTTGTTGCTTTTTTATTGTTACCCTTTCTGTCAGCCTCTCGCTTTCCCCATATTTTCACTTGAGTCCAACCATGAACATCTTCCTTTTCATTTAATTTAGCATCTTCTATTTTTCTATTTGCACGGCTTATTGTTTTCAATTCTAATTGTTTTTCGAGCAAGTTAGCTGGAGTTTAGTGTGGTTTGAAATGTGGTGTTTGTCATATTTTACTTTGCCTTTTAGATTTTTTTGTGTGGTTTCTAGTGCTCTCTCTTTTTTTGTCAGTTTTAAGTTACATTTTTGGTCAGTTTTGAGTTGTGTGTGCATGATTGTCTCCAGGCATCGGTGGAGAACATTATGAAGGACAAGATGCCAAAGAAAGGAGGACGCTGGTGGTTCTCGTGGAGAAGCACGAACAATGACTATAAGTCAGTAAGTGCACAGATAGATATGCTGATGGTGAACTTGTCTATCTATGATTTACCGTATCATTTAATGGACATTTGCAAGAACGGGGAAAGGATCAGTCAAATTTCTTCCTTGGGTTTTGTGACCTTTGACCATTTTCTTCCTCAGGAATCAGTGACAGAAGCAGCTGGAGACCAAGATGAGAGTTCCATAACAATGGGCCCAGTAAACAGGTGACGTTAGACTTTAAAACTGTGTATTTTTCTCTCCACACTTATTGTCATATTTTTTCCTAGGTGTTTAATCTTATATGAACATTTTTGTCTTGGATAATTCAGGTTGAAGGATGAATCATCCTCAAGTGATGAAGACCACAGATCATCCAGTCAGGTATCAGGAGTCTTTCAGTCAGAGCCCCTCGAGAGTTCTGGTGGCATTTGTTACAAGAAGACTCTGCGGCTCACATCAGAGCAACTGGTACAGTGTTTGTTTCTACACTTGCTTTTATTGAAATAAACAGGACTACAAATGACCTTATTTAAGATATATTGCACATGTGGTTCACTACATATAGAAGAAATCTGTACAGTAACAAACAATAATGCGCTGTCTTTAATAAGACCATCTCAGAGTTTGAATTACTTAGCAGTCGAGGCAAATTGAAAATAGAAATATGTCCAAAACCTCAAGAAAACTTCTTAACCTTTCTCATCTGTGTGTTTACAGGCTAGCTTGCAGCTAAAGGAGGGTCCTAATGAAGTGGTGTTCAGCGTGACCACTCAGTATCAAGGCACCTGCCGCTGTCATGGCACAATCTATCTTTGGAGCTGGGATGACAAGATAGTCATCTCAGATATAGATGGAACCATTACAAGGTGTGAAATAACAACTTAGTGGCCTACATCCTGTTCAGTTCTGTCATATTACCAGCAGGAGTCAGACTTTACACAGTTTTTGGGTTCAAAGGGACAGCTTTATTCTGTGAAGTTGCCTATCTTATGTTACACTGTAGATCGGACACTCTGGGCCACATCCTCCCTACACTGGGTAAAGACTGGACACACCAGGGTATCGCACGGCTCTACCACAGAGTCAGCCTGTGAGTGCTGTCTTATTCATGCTTATTTTCCTCCAGTGAAAATACAATGTGTTGGGGTGAAGCATAATGCTATGTTTCTTTTTTTTTGTTACAGAAATGGATATAAATTCATGTACTGTTCTGCAAGGGCCATTGGCATGGCTGACATGACACGAGGTTACCTCCACTGGGTCAATGAAAGGGGAACCATGCTGCCGATGGGCCCAGTGCTGCTCAGCCCCAGCAGTCTTTTTTCTGCCTTGCACAGGTCAGATATACAGCAAGGGTAGAAAAATTCTACTCTAGTTTATTTGTGGCCTTTAACACAAAACCTAAAATATTTAGGTAATAACAGGTACATTTTATTGTTTTGCATATTTAAACAACGGCAAAAGTATTTACTCTGACAAGTGAGTGATTATTACTTAGATGTACCCTTTGAAAAAATTTAGTTGAGGCAGATTTACAATGAGGATAAAAAAAAAGAATGTTCAACATTATGTTGTGTTTAGGGAGGTGATTGAGAAGAAGCCCGAGAAGTTTAAGATCGAGTGTCTCACAGACATCAAGCACCTTTTCTACCCAAACACTGAACCATTCTACGCTGCTTTTGGCAACAGAGCTACGGTGAGAATACTGCGCTGACATCCGCAGTGTGGATCGTATTTTGCTTGCTCGTATTTTGGCCTCACTGCTTTTTAAAACATGCTGGTTGTATATGTTATTTCAGGATGTCTATTCCTATAAGGAGGTGGGTGTTCCACTCAACAGGATTTTCACTGTCAATCCTAAGGGGGAGCTGGTGCAGGAACATGCCAAAACAAATATTTCCTCGTAAGCTATATGCCCATTTGCTTTTTGATTTTCATCAGTGCCATGTGCATGTTGACGTTTTGATGTCTGAATTCTGCCTTCCAACAGTAAAAATGATAAAAGTCTTGTTTTTCTCTCTCAGCTATGGCCGTTTGTGTGATATGGTGGATCATGTCTTCCCGGTCCTCATTCAAGATGAGGTAGCAGACTTTCCTCACTCTGATGCTTTTGACCAATGCAATTACTGGAACAAAGTACTTCCTGAAGACACTATTCAGGGAGAGGAAGACCCACAGCCAGCCAAGATGAGCTGAAGAAACTGCTGTATCTAGTATGAACCAGCTTTAGCACAAATGTGAAGATGAATGAAGCCATCAAGCTTTTCCTTATATGGTAAATCAAGATGGCTCCTTAACTCACAGATGATACTTAAAAAAATAACTGACTACTAATTCAAAGGAAATGAATGTGTTTTTTTCTACAGAAACCTCACAGAAACAAGCTGTGCTAACATTTAGGAGTGAAAACAAAAGTAGTCAGGGAGACGAAGATAAAAACATAACATGACTAAAAATAACAACCTTAGGATCGATTGCTAATAAGACTGCTGAGTGAAAAACAAAGCAAGAAAAGAGATTTAAAAAAACAGCCTAAAAAACAATACCGAAACAACTCTGTGATGAAATTCAGCAGCTGGTTGGGAATTAAACTAGCTCACATTTGCAAGTGTACTGACTCAAATGCATACACATAGGTAAACCTTGCAAACAGCATGAGTATAATATTTCTTTAGCTTTTTTGTTATGGTGCAAAATGTTTCTCAAAACATGTTTGTTGGTTCTCTAAAGGCACCAAGGCAGAACTGATTCCTTCGACTGGTTACCACTCTTGCCTTTAACCCACACCCATCATGTATATTCGAAATTCAATTCAATTCAATTTTATTTATATAGCGCCAAATCACAACAACAGTCGCCTCAAGGCGCTTTATATTGTGTAGTAGATCGTACAATAGTAGATACAGAGGAAACCCAACAATCATATGACCCCCTATGAGCAAGCACTTTGGCGACAGTGGGAAGGAAAAACTCCCTTTTAACAGGAAGAAACCTCCGGCAGAACCAGGCTCAGGGAGGGGCGGCCATCTGCTGCGACCGGTTGGGGTGAAAGGATATCAATTAGTAAATCGACAATTTCAACTATTGCCTAAATAGCAGACAATAAAACATTAATTGACAATTTAGTTCAGCTTTTTAAATCCTAGATGGGCCCTTTGCTGCAGTTTTAGAAAGAATATTTTTTGCTTGTAGCATGCAGCATATTCAACAAATAGCAAATAAAGACTTAGAGTACAACTTTAAATAAGATTCTATCTAGCTATATGGCTAAAGGTTGTTTTCTGACCTCAAGTACAGTGGACATTTTGCACCAGAAAATGCAGACTATATATGGTAAAACCATCCAGAGCATGCAAAAATAGCACAAATGGGGTATGCAAAAATCTCCTGTGCCAAACTCCTTTGCAAAGTAAAGCTAAGTGTGTGGTCTTTTGACCGTGCTACTGTGAAACATGTGGCCATGGCACATATTATAGTCTTCAGTGACTATATTCAAGACAAGTGCAGGACAATGCAATGAAATTCTGTCTGTTTCTATCTATTGTTTTTAAATGTACAAAAAAGGAAATTCTGCGATATCGTACAATGTAATATACGATTCTCTCTACTTATTCTAATAACTAATGCCCATCAATGCAATTGCTTTATAAGCTAATTTAAGACTAAGTATATTTTCAGTTTTGTAATGCAATATGACATATTGCACAGGTCAGTGTACTTCATGTAAAGCACTTATCTGTCCTGTAGGGGGAAAGTAAAGGACGAGTATTCAGATTCTGTAAAATAAATTTGTATGAAACATGCCTATTTTTTGTAGTTTGTACATACGTTTTTTTTTTTGTCTGTTATCAGAGGTTTGTATTTTCATCACTTATCTAATAACATCGACTAAATGACTTTTATGCCTAATGTAAACCTCTCTTTTAATTTATACTACTTAAAATGGGAAAAGCGCTGCGTATGGTGTTAACATAATTTTTTGTGACCGTATGAACTATGATACAAGTTATTTCAAAGTTCTTGTGAATCAGTATATTGTCTAAAATACCTTGCTGCTGGTGCTCATTCAAATACTTACACCCATTTTCAAGCCTCAAGGCAAATCTCTTTTTAAGCCAGCTAAGAGGTGCCATTTTCATCACGTAACCACTAAAGCAATAAATCAACACCCAGTTGTTTTAGTGCTGCCTCTGGTTTGAGGCATTAATGGCAACCAACATAAAACCTCAACTGTTCACAAAAACAAATGTTTCCACTGCCTAACTGGTTTAGTTTGAAATTAACAACTATATTTTTAGTACACAAGTATATTTTCATGTGTCTTGTACTGAAATACCAGAATGCCAGAAACAAATCTGACTGATTGTGATTCACCTGGTTATACTGTCACTGTTTGTACATATAACAGATACTCTGTGTACTGTGATTAACTTAAAAGAAAGTCAGGAATTTATTTTTTATTTAACTGAAAACTGTCTTTGGGAAGTCCAGTGTAATTTGTGATAGAGGAAAAAGATGCTCATAATGCATGCTCTTAGGTAATGACTGTTGTGTTGTCGCCTGATCTTTTGATGAGGTACGTTGCTCTTAACAAGAAGAAAAAAAGGAGATGAGATCATTGTGTCAGAATTCTAATTTTACTTCCAGCATTTTTAAAGAAAATCCTATTTGGTGATCGTTAACTTCTTTCTGTGAAAGATTCATTAAAACTGTTGATTAGTTTTCACTCTGTCCCTGTGTTGATTTAGATGATTACTTTGCTGCTTCCCATGTAAATGATATGTTTTTGGCTCTAAGCAACAGGCCACCAGTATGTAGTGCAAGCCATTGTTAACATTGTAATTAAATCTGTACAATGGACACATCTTTATTAAACTTAAAGTTAATATTGATTTTGTGTTACACTTTTTGAACTCTGCATGCAGTGCTTGATTGTTTTGTTGTGCAAGTTCCTAATTCTTCCTTTACCCTCAGATACAGCTTTAGCTGAATAGAAAAAAACAACAAACATTGTCTATAGGGTCCTCATAATGCTTTCTTTAAATTTGTACTTTTGCTTTTATTGAACTGTTTTTGGTTCTATATTATAATATACTAATTTTGAGAGGCAGAGCTCATGAGTGTGCTGCAGTAAAATACAAGTTATTCTACCACTGACAGGAAGTGTTTAATCTTTTTAGTTTTGTTGTAAAAAAAAAAAAAGCATCTGTTTTGTATTTTAAAATTCAGCCCAGCCAGTCCCTTTCCTTTTATTCCTTACCAGTTTATCACTTTAACACTTTATCCTTCCCAAACTTGTGCTGTTCAATTTGATTTTTTTCTGTCTGGGACGACACCAAAAAGCACATAGCTAAACAGGAAATCAGCTCTTTCTGTGTTTTCCTCTCTCAGGCTATTTCACCACAGTCCACTTCTTCATTTTAGCCCTGCCCCATTTTAGCCCACACACAGAAAGTGTTAATCTCTCCCCTCTGCTGCTTTGGGTGGAGTGAAGAAAAGTTTGACTCGATTTTAAGGAGTCGATCATTTCTGGCTGTCAAAGTGAACCACAGTCAATTGAGCACATTCCACAGAGTGAAAGTGTTTATAATTAGTTGATAAAGATTTTTGTTGGAAGATGTATGTCTGTTCTCATATATGTGCACCTATTTACACATTTGAATATTAATGTGCTTGCTTAAAATGGAAAAAAATAACAGTGATCATAATGTCCACCTCATTGTTCAGTACATAAAACTGACTAGTAAGTAAACACCTTGATGGATAATTCAGAGTAAGAAGTACTCAGAAGAAGCTACACAGAGATGAGTAGACACTTTGGAGGAATGGGAAGAAAAAGAAGAAAAACACTCCCAAAAAACTCGGTGTTCAAAATGATGTGATCGTCCAGAGATTACCCATAAGCTGCTCCAGATGTGAACCTGATTTGAGTTTGAGTTTGAGTTTCCACACTGAACTACAGCTCTGACTGCACAACTGCCCACGGTCTGTTTTTCCTCTTGTTTTCTAGCTTTGTCTTTGCTTGGTAAAGAACTTTATTTAGTAGGCAGTCACTTCAAAATGTAGTACAGTTGTAGCCTAAAACAGACTCACACTTTTGAGTGTTGGTGGAACAGCAGATTTTCCTTTTTTTAATAAATGGTTTTTACTACAGCGCTTCTGCTTATGTCGGGAATGTGCTTACTGTTTTGGAATTGCTTAGTTTACTTACAGACAACAAGCTGAAGCACCAGGCAGCCAGTCTATTAGTCTGTTGTTGGTCAGTTGCTAGTAGGTAGTCTGTTGCAGACTCTGTGGTATTTCAGCAGCATCTGTAACTTGGATCTCTGGGCTTTTCGGCTTCTCAACAACCTTAAATGTGTTCCTGGAGCTTTTATGTCCTAAGATAAAACTAAAAATGAATGCTGTAGTGTATAATTATGGTTAAAAGTGAAAGAATATGCCCGCATAAGAAGAAATCCCATTAGCTACAAACATGCTGCCAGAGTTTCATGGGAACTAGATTGTTGTGATAATTGCAAGATAAAAGCAACTACTATACTGAATAACAGCTGAATTTAAATCGGAAAAGTGTATACAAAGATAAATTAGAATAATTTAGGAAAGTAATACATCTTAAGATATATGGCTATGTTAAACAACTCACAATGGTGGTCCCATCTGTTTAAAACAATATACATTTTAATGTGTGCTTCTTCTGTTGTGCTGGACACGTTTTATTTACTAAATCTAGATCTTTTTGATGGATTGTTTTTTTATTTTTTAGATAATAAATCTAAGATTTGATACATGCATTTGTTAAGAATTGATTGAGAATAACATTGTGAACCATTGTGTGTTAATGTGTTAGATGTCTGCTGAGCTCCTCTCTGTGAGGGATCCAGGTGGAAATAATGGAAATCCTCAAAGCACCTCAGTGGGGGGCACAAAACCTTTGCACCGCTTCTTGAAGGGACAACCCAAAATTATTGGTGTAAGACACATACACACATACCCATGAATGTTTATTGTTTTGTTTCATTTCAGCATCTTTCCACATTTGAGAAGAACTTGAGGCTTATATTGCCACAGAGAATAAAACAAAGCTGACAAAATCATGCTATAAGTTGTTTATGTTTTTTCCTAGACAATTGTGCTGATCTTGGGTGCATCCTTCTTTATCATATCCGTTGCAATCACAGCAGACTCCCACATGATGTACTTATGGACAGTCATCCCACCAGGCTTCCTGCTGGGAACACTGGTTGGTAGTTCAACAAGAGAATTATAAATAGTGACTTGGGAAGTTTGACATGACTCAATATTTTTTCTAGCACAACTTAAGAACTGATAACTTAGTGTCAGTGTTTGCTTTCCTGTCACCCTACACCTATCCAACACATGGGATATGTAATAAAACTGTCTTTCTCTCTGTCTTCTCATAGTTAATCATATGTGGAATTACATACATTCTGACAGAACACAACACCACCAAGAAAACAGTAAGTTCTACTGAAATATCATGGATGTTATATTATAGCAAAATTATACTAGAACTGGATATTGAACAAGAGAGCTCTTGAAATAAAAGTGTTTGTTGATGCCTTAGAATTTAATATTGCATTAACATGAACATTGATCTATACTGTAGTTTCATTTGTCGGGCTGTCCACATTGTTAATATCTTAACCACTGTGAATATAAGTACACCTTTGCTGCTTCCATAGAAACGAACAGGGTACATAGTGCTGCAAATGCACTTTATTAATTGATCAGCAGATGTTTTGGCAGTTTGCTGGTCTGGAGCATTCAGATGTCACAATCTTCACTATGTGGACGTCACATAATTCACCCCAAAGTCAGATCATGCGACGCTTAGAAAAACTAGAAAAAGAACAAAGTAAAAACAAAAACAAGCTATACTACAAGTCTATGTTAGCATGTTAAATGTTAACTTTTATGACAGTACAACTGGAAAAAGACTGAACAAGAATAGTTTGTTTGGAAGGGTTTCCATTACAAAGCCTTTTCACAGCAAAACCTTGGACACCAGCAAATCTACAAGAAAGAAACTGGGAATAAAAATACTTGAGGTCAAAGTTTAAAACTCAGTCAAGCTGAAATGCTGTGGTGGGACATTAAGAGAGCTGTGCATAAACAAATGCCCGCTAACCTCAATATAATGGGTTTTTTTCTTAAGAAGCTGCTCAGAGTGGATTATTGGATTGTTGGAGATTTCTCCCAAATGCTATAGATTCTATAGATTCTTTACCTTACAAAGTGCCTTGAGGTTGTGATTTCTTTTTCACATTTTATTTGAAGTTATTGCTGCTAAAAGTGGTTCTCATGTGTACTCAGTTTTTCACAGAACTGCATAGACTCCAGTGGAAACTTTTTTTTTTCACATGACTGTGTATCACCCCCGTCTTTGTCTGTTGGTGTCTGCAGGTAACCATTTCATTATCTCTGAGCATTGTCTCCATACTGGTCGCATGCTGGACTTTAATACACATCCTGCCTGACATAGAAGCATATTCCCGCCACCTAGATTACATTTATGATAATGGAAACTTTTCATATACTGAACCAATGGAAAATCACCAGGTGATTGTTTTATCATATTTCTGTTTTCATGCTGATGGTGCCATCCATTGAAAACATTGACTGCAAATCTAAAGAGAGGTCAAGTTTCATTTAGTCTAGTTGTTATAGTAAGTCATTATTTACATTATACAATGTACAAGCACCCAACTTCCAGCACAGAGTAATTAATTCCAACTTAGCCTCAGGTTTTATGTCACTGTTATTGTTATTGATATTTACCTATCTTTTGGCCAGCATGATGTATTTTGACTGGAGCTTTTATTCAATTAAATTAAATTAATTAGATTTTTAAATGTATTAAATTAAATATAACATAGCGTTAAATGCTATGTAACAGTGTATTTCATTTCTTTAATGTCAAACTTTTTTTTAGCTCATGGGATTGGCTTTGGAAGCAGTTTTGGCATTCTACACTTTTGTTGTAGCGATTATTGTCATTGTAATGTCAGCTCTGGCTGGCATTGCCCTGCGTTCCACAAAAAGCCAGGTAAGAGGACACTGCAGTCATTGCTTAGTGTTGGGAATGTCCTAGGAGGACCTTATTCCCCAATATTTGTTTTAAAAAGTTGCAAAAATGTCAAGTTACGCTAATAACTTTTTCTCCTCCTTTAGGCCATTGTAGTAATGACTACTGCGTCGCCTGATTCGTCAGTTGAATAGCAAGCACAAGAGGACTGTCTGAAGTGTGAGAAATAAAGAGAAGAAATATATATATTGTATTAACAAACCCTTTAGTTTTAGTTTGCTAAAGGGGCAGACTCAGTACTTCGTTTTGAAATTGCATGGTGTGTAGTCTAACATAAACACAATAAATATCAATAAGTAACAAATTTATAATCTGTTTCATACAAGTATGGTTCATATTCCATGTCACATGCTAATAATATCCTTAATAAACCAAATTTATTTACAAATTTATTTACTGGTCCAATTTACCTTAATTTATTAGATACTGCCATTTAATTCTGTTGGGACACCTCCTCAGCTGAGTTTTAGCAAATATTCTGATGGTGCCTTATAAAATTAATACAATTAATTAATTGCATTATTGCACGTGTTGCACCTTTTTCATGTTTCCCTTCTAAGTTTATTTGTATGTGATGTGTGCTGATATGTGTGTGTTTGTATGTTAGTAAAGAAACAGAAAGGAGATAGAAAGGATGTTTGCAAGAAAGAAAGACACACACACACAAACATTTTTAAGGTGTCGTGACATTTTTCATGAAACCTTTTAATGCAGTTAAAGTACAGTGTTACATTCTTATAATATTAAATTAAAATGATCTCAAAATTAATTACATCTGTTTTATCAGAAATGTCTCTGTTTGTTTCACTTTGCAGTTTGACTGTTCCAGCGTTCTTAGATCAGCTGGTTGATTTTACCTGAAGACTGTTCATCTTACAGCTAATGTTTCAAAAGCCATAGAGCCCAAACTATTACATTAGTTCAACAAAAAAATTATTAACAGCAGTCCTTATTAATCATAAGTACACAATTAAATGTCCTACATAGTTTTTTTTCTTAGCGTCACAAGTTAATAACTTTTTAACTTTTTTTAAAAAAACTTTTTTTAAAAATTCAAATAGGCGGAAACTTTAGAACATGAAAACAGAATCTTAGGAACTTAAAGCACTTCTGATAAATTGCATTGCCCATTTATTTATATATTTATTTACCTATCAAAGGTACCAATAGTTCATACCAGGTGTTAGATACCAAATGATATGACCCTTTTTTACCCTACTCCCTACTGTCCCTAACAAAAATATTTTGGAATAGACCAGACAGAACATGCACAGAACCTCATAGCTGCCCTTGACTCATGTTTCACACCATTGGCACAAACACTCTGACACCCAACAAGCTGTACTCTCCCACAGGGAACACTATGTGAGACATATAACTAATACATGTGTAAAAACGAGAGATTCGGAATCACAACACTAAATGGAATGAAGTCAACATTATGGCAAAGACTTACTAGACTACTTAGTGGCTAAACATGCAAAGTTAATAAGAGCATAGAATATGTGTGTGTCTCCCTCTCTGCATTAGACTAGAGACCTCTGGTACCTCTGGAAGTGACAAGCTGTGAAAGCAACTTTGGAATATAATCTACCAGCCAGTTAGTTGACATGGCAAAATCTTTAAATTAAATCACACACACACACACACACAGGAAATGTCATGGTTCTGGCTACCTGGTTAATGTGAAGTCATTATTGAGTCTTACTCGGTTTGGTCTCTAATAAAGTCTATCTGTTTAGATACTAAATGATCTACTTTGTGCACGAGCTGGCATCTGTCTGCTGTTTGGTGCCAGTACTATACGGCAATCTTTTAGAGTGTTTCACACTGATTGTGTGTGTGCAATAGCTGCCAGTACAGTAAACTGCAAGCCGAACAGATAATGTAGAGGGAAGCAGCAGCAAGAAGTTTTGTCCATTATTTTCACATTGTTATTGTGACATATCAACTCTATAAACATGAAGTATTCATTTTACACTTAGTTTGCAGGGAAATGCCACCTTGTTTTCCAGGTTGCTTCTGTACCTGCCTGCCAATTGCTTCTGGGTATAGTACTGATTTGCAAATCGGTCATACCATATATTTGACTTAAAATAGTAAAAAGGGAATATATCAACTGTTAAAAGTTGTATACTTTTGAATTTGATGCCAGGAAATGTTATAATGGGGCTTTTTTTTTTAAATGGTGAAAAATGAAAGAGGACATGCAAATTTAGGGGTAACAGGAGAATGCTAGGAATAGGGTGAAATGGAGGAAGACAATGACTAAACAACATGACTGGTTATAAAATGAACAAAAAAAGAGGACACATCTTTTAGAGGAATGGAGGAATTCACAACTCTGTAAGAGACAATTTAAGAAGAATATTTGCAATTTAAGACACAGCTACATAAAATTACTGAAAGATACAGAAACTCTGGAGAAATCTGTGCATGCAAGAGATATTCACAAAGGCCAATGGTGACATGGCAGCTAAGCAGAACTGTATTTAAAAACAACATTGTTCTGTACCGGAAATAACTGCATAGGCTCAGAAATATTTATGCACAAGGTTTGTTGTTGCATTCACAGATGTTAGGGGGGGGGGGGAACTCTACACTGCAAAGATTAAAACAAAAGAACATTCCCACATGCACACATGTATATATGAAAAACTCTGGACACAAAATCTTCTGCAGTAAAAAGAAGCAGGGCCATGTGGTTTGCTATCAGTGCACATTTCAAAGTACTGCATGGTATAGAGGTGTATTAGTGGATTAATATACAAGTTTTGGAATAAGTCCTCTCATCCAAAGCATACCCTTGTAAGGAAAGGCTCATTTCAGCAAGTGAATGTCAAAATCACATTGCAACAACTAAAGAGTACTAAAAGAGGGTGCCAAAGTGGCCTGCCAATAGTCCACACCTGTTACCACCTGAAAATTTGGCATGACACACGAAATACAACAAATACAATAAGAGAAAGGCTCAAATCTTTCACCAAGGTAAGAATGGAAAACATATTGCCTTTAAAACGTCAGCATTTAGTTACCTCAGTTCCCAAATACTTATACAGGGTTTCTGATAACAGAAATGATGCATCGCTGTCAACATGGCCTTGTCTCTCACTCTGTTCTTAATGTGTTGCTGGCATCAAATTCAAAAATGTATTGCATTTGATTCATTCTCTGTTTATGCATTTGATATGGTGCCTTTGCACTACGTTCAGTTAATTGGTTCTTTTATTTAATGGCTGTAGGAAAACTAATTCTCTACACTAAACACATTATGGGAAACATCTCCTACCAGTTTTATTACCTTTGTCAAGGGCGCAAGAACACTTGTTTTTGCTGGTGACAGAAACCAGATATCCCAGAGGTCGGATGAAATGCACAGACTCCAAACAGGAGGGCCCTGCCCTGGTTTGAACCCAGGACCCACTAGTTTGAATCAACAGGGTTACCTACCTCTGCGTATTAAAAGGATTAAGATCAGTGAAATTTATTTTTCTTTACTTTCTTGGCCTCCTGCTTTTTTGCTTATTTAGAATAGCCTATTTTAATTGCATTATAGTGGTTAACTTTCAGCTGCAAGTTCTGATTTTAAAAATAGAACATTATGCAAAAAATTCCCTGTCTTACATATAATAACAAGACACTACAGAAAACTGTCACCCTAACACATATTATAATACAATGACAAATGCATTTCAGTTTTCAGGCTTTTCCTCAAAGTCTCAAGTTGATGAGGCAGGGGGCTTTTGAAAATCATTCCCAGGGGTACATCGCTGATGTACACGCATGTGCTCTGTGACACGGTATTGGCGTGAAAAAGTCATAGGGCAGCGGGGGCAGGGGAAGGGCCTTACACCAAGGTGGCTCCGCACATGTCTATTTAGAGAACCTCGCTGGCTAAAGGAACGGTCGCATAGAGAGCACTGGAAAGGGTGGTGAACAGGCGATGACAGATGAGCTGATCTATTGGTTGGCATGCTGGTTGAAAGGCCAGATGCCATGCAAAAAGACACAGAGGCTTGCATGGAGTCTGACACTCCAGGAGGTGAACAGTGTGTCAAGGTAATGGTTTGGTTCTCACCTTCTTTAAGGTTGGAAACTTCAGACACAACGCCAGAATTTTGAATAGTCTCAACAGCTGGACTACTTTGAACAACAGTTTTTCTTTCCTCAGCATTTGTCTTTGCAGCCCAGTGTGTGCCACCCATATCAAATCTCCCAGTTCCAAATTTAGCCCTAGCCGTAACTGTTTTCATTTCAACAGATGCTACAGATGTTTTTTCGTTCCTTTCTACTCCATCATGTGCCCAGATTCCAGTTTCAAACATATCCCCTTTCTCTTCTGTGCCAGATCGGTGTTTGCAGGATACTAACAGTTCTGCAGGTCTTGTGCTAATATCCAGAAGAAGAAACTGGTCTGTAGTCTCTACTGAGCTGTAGTGCTGCTTTAGAGGACTCTCAAGGGCATCAAAGTCTTCCTCCGAACTTGAGCCATCTGACTCATCAAAGTGGTTCGAGTGGGGGTGTTTGTGATCAGAACCTCCATGTGATAAGTGCACATCCTCTTCCATATCATCATGCTGTAGGCAATGATAATGAAGATGTCCATGATATGAGTGTCCCACAGCAGTGTCAACACTGGTGTCAGGCATGTTTCTGTCCACAGGCATTGTAAAAATCAAATGTGATTCTGTTATGTCAGTGCCCGAGATCTTCTCAGTTTGCAGAGATGTAGGGCAGCTATTGACATGGTCTTCTTTGGTTTCCACAGCTGGAAGACTGTAGTTTGAATCATGACTAGAGGCAGCATTGTTTGCACTTGTGTCAACTCTATATATGTTTGAGTACCTTTTCTTTGGTTCATAGTTGCAGTGGCTGTCCTGTATATCAGTTTCAGCTAGAACTCTACTAGAGTAACTGTGTTCCTCTTTCACCTCTCCCTCTGGACCTAGATTTTCTGTGTTTAAGTCCTCCACAGGATGAGCAATAAGTGAAACTTCAGCTCTCAGATCTCCTGGGTCCGCTGTTGCTGTTGCCAATTTGTTGACATTGTAGGATTCAAATAAATCCAGCTGCTGCTTTTGTTTGGGTGAGAAATCATCAAACCTGAGATCAATTTTATCCTTCAGTTTTTGGCTCCAGTCCTTACTCTGCAGCACTGAATCTTCTCTAAGATTGTGCGTATTTTTCTGAAATGAATCACAATAAGCATGCTGATCATTACTGTTGGTAAAGTGAGATGATCCTCTGTCAACACATTCACTGCCCTGCATTATAAACTGATCTGAATCGCTGCTGTCATAATCAGATCTACCTCCACTGGATTTGTAACATAAATCTTGTAATGCACATTGATCTAAATTATCCTTGTTATTCAGATTTTGTGTAACAGTGTGTTTTTTATTGTGGCCATATTCCTGGCTCTGTGCTTGATACTGACGTTTGCATTTAGATGTAATACCTTCAACAATGCTGTCATTTTCTGTGCTTGCTGAACGTGAGACCGGAGACCTGCTGGAATTGCTTGAAGCCTGGAGGGCTGAATGGAAGGGAGACACAGGAGATACGGGAGGCACATCTGCCAGCTGGGGAATAGCGGCTCTGCTGCTGTGACAGATGACAGGTACTGCCCCACAATATGAATGTGGGGATGAGGATGAGCTCTTCCTGTTTTCAGCTGTCCTCACCAGAGTGTCATCTGTGTACCTTTGCCAGATGCCAGCTGGATTAAGCCGATTATTTTCCACCTCTTTGTCCACTTTAGACGTGTGGTGCACTTCAGCAATGCTAGCGACATTTAGAGTCAAATGCTGTGGCATTAGATAAGTTGCTTGTCTGGCATGTCCTGCATTTGTGCTCCTTTCAGTTCTTTCAAGTATACCACAGGGGGCACTTGGATTGCTTAAAGTCCTTGCATCCCTTCCACTGTAGTGGTCTCTGCTATTTCTACCTGTATCCATTTCTACTTCATCAGTACTGCAATCCATAGCAGCTGAGAGCATCTGATTTTCACGAAACAGTTCCACATTGTCTGAATCCTGATACTGAATTTCTCTCTCTGGTGAAGTTGTCATACTTTGTTCACTGGAGTTGTCTGTTTCTTCAGGTTTTCTAAAGGTAAAAATGCTGGATGTTGATGGCATATAAGGGGAGGTGTTCACAGTTGTCCTATAAGAATTCTTTTCAGCTTCAGCAGAAGCCTCTGCGCCATTTGCAGCACAAACCTCAGTCTGCTGTTGAGCCCTCAGAGCCTTTTGCAGTTCATCCATCTGCAGGTAGCAGGCAGCTGTGAGCAGACTATAATACTGTTGCTGGCTGTAACTGTAGGGTAAATCCCCTGTGTAAATATAGTCCAAAAGAGGTGTTAATACAGAGTCAGAGAGACATTTGGCCTGCAGCTCCACCAGAGCACCAGCAGAGGACAAGACAGATGCCAACACTGGACTAGAGGCTGCCAGTACACATCTGGGGGAACAAAGAGCAGTTTTGTGGTGAGGCATGAAATCACGAACATCATGTAAGACATACACTGTTATTATAATCATGATATCATTGAGCAGTTTGATAATATGTATATGTTGGAGTGTTTGTTTGTTATTAGCTTATTTTTCTCACCTGTGTGCAGGGTAAAGTTGACCTGCGTTCTGCCCCGGTCTAAGCACGAGGTCACAAAACTGACCTTGTTTTCTCTGCAAGTTCAGATAAGCCAACAGTAATGCTGCATGTCTACCAACTTCCTGGGCACAAGGTGCCACCTGGAGAGTACAGAGCAGTCAGTAAAAATAGGTTCTTGCTTTTTATAATCAAGTACTAGTACGAACACGTTCATAAAGACACTTCACACAACATTAATCAGGTGACAAAATCAAAGTCAGTGCATTGTAGCTAATAGGATGATTCCACTGTCAATGTTTGATGAACTAGGGCAGCAAATCTCAATATTACACTTCCTTAATTACCAGATTTTGTCAGTTTATCACTTGCAGTTTGTCACTGCAAAGAGTAAATAAATCTGAGAATTTTGCTCACACTGCCAAAGCATCTTATTGGCTTCAGATAAACAGGGTTACATTTTTGTATTGATTGGATTTGGATTGTGGATTGTATCACCCATCACTGAACAGTGGCAAGGTTAGGCCACTTTGAACAGAAGGACTAATTAAAGTGATCAAAAAAAATCTGAAAAAGCTGTGAGCGCTTCCTCAACATTTCACTATCAAAAGCATATTTTAGTGCTTTCTCTGATGGCTTTATAGATTTTGTCCTAAAAATGCACCATCCAAGAGATGTTAAAACTTAGTAAGGACATGTATTCTAGTGCTGGTTAAAATCTTTATGTCCTCATTTCTGCCAAATTAAAGAAAATGTGCACACACGAGGAATATAAAAGCACACTGCCTTTCTTTTAACTCTATACGCTGTTAAAATCATGAGACATTTCTTTGGAAGGTGTCCCAGATTTATAGAACTACTTTAAGCACATAAGACAGAAAATCAGACTTTAAATACACACAGCTGTCAATAAATGTGTTTGTTTCTTGTTAATATACAACAAAAATGCTAAAAATCTACTCTGAACTCCAAACTTATACCTGACTATTAACTTGTCAAATATACTATTTCAAATGTACATTAGGAAAAAATGATCCCTTACCTCCATATTATGTTGGAAGCAAAACAACAAACCCCGGCTGTCTCGCTTGCAGTGAAATGAAGAAAAGAACTGTATATGCAGGATATATAGTACCACTTTACTATCTACGCACACTGTCTCATTCGGAAAACAATCACACGCTTTTCATATTGGGAGCATGGCGTGACGTGAATGGACAGGTGCTTATAAGGAGTGCTAGCGTCTAACGTCAGAATCTCCATAGCCTCTTTTGGGGAGAGGACCGAGACCAGCCCACGGACAGCCAACAAGATACCACAGAACTAAAGCAATCAGAACCAGTGTTTGTACTCACATCAGACAAAAGACAGTGCAAGCTTCTATCAAGTCCCTCATACCCATAACAGAACAGAAGCAGGAACTATTTTAAGGAGCTTTTATTTTTGTTGAGAGGTCAGAGGTCATGGACAATTATAAAATAGTCTGCAATGAACGTGAACTATAGACATTCAGAGTGCACAGCTGATTTTAATCTTATCAGAGCATCGATTACTCTGTTAGCTTTGAGTCTTCACCAGAGTCTTCTGCTGGATTGGTAAAGTTAGACAAAAGCATTATGATTAGCACTAAAAAAGAAAGGTGTGATGTATTTAAGTATTTCTATTTGCTTTGATTCTACAGAGGGGAGCTTCTCCAGTGTCAGGACTACGAGCCAGTCCCCCTCAGCTGACGTTTTGTTGACAACGCCATACTAAGCCATTTCTCCACCCTTCTACACCATGTGCCTGTCACGCCTTTCTAATCTCTTTAGCTCTCTAATGTTACAGCCACACCTCTGTCCACAAGGCAGCAGGACATTTAACCTAAAAATTGTGTAGTAGCACTACTACTGCATCACAAAGTAAATAATAAAAATAAGTCCATTGGCACTAAAAAGAGGGTCATAACCCTCAATGTCGCAGGAAATGTCGAGGAAGGTCAAGGACTGAAAATTTTTTAGCTGCTATGAAATATTAAAAGTATGAAGAATTAAGTGCATAGTTATTGCATATAATACAAATTATATTAGTTTTTCAAAGTATACCATGCATATAAAGCAAAAAATATATATATTTACTGTATTTATTTCAGCCATTTCATTACAGTATAACATGTTTATAGAAGTACAAGAAAATGGAAAATGAATATTTTGCCAGGTGTTAAAAATGTCCACTTTAACATTAGTGCTTTTAGTATTGTAGTGCACTGTGAAGTCATCGAGTGCCACAATGCAATGTAGGTACAATAAACAGGCAAAGTATGACAAAATTGTATCTCCTAGTTGGCTAATGGTTGAGGTGCATGACATCACTATGATTAATAGTACAACTCCAGCCAGGTGACCCTTAATGCATGACTCTGTGTTTGTGTCTCATGATTTCTGCCTCTCACTGTAGTCGAATTTTAAAAGAACGTCAAAAAAAAAAATATACATAGTATGAACAAAAACAGAATTTTAACAGTTAATCGATCTGCCCTATATAATAATTGTTTGAATTATGTAACCGTGCCCCTCAGCCCCTCCCACCCCTTTCTCTCTCTCACACACAGAGTACCACACGTACTTTAAGCTTGGCACACCGTGGCTTTGAATGTTTCCATTCACAGGGTGCTTGGTAAAATAGCTCACGTACTGTACTGCTGCATGCAAACGCAGTGTCTCCCTT
>VUQG01046111.1:46510-57504 GCA_015106755.1 Etia nguti
TGTTTTTTTTTTGTGTTTTATTTTTTTAAAAAAAAATAAATATATATATATATATATATATATATATATATATATATATATATATGGGTATATGCAAAGTCATGTCATGTGCAAAAACTGTTGAAAACGTGAACTGTATTTTTTTTTTTTACTGCAGCAGTAATTTGCCAATTAGAAATATCCTTTAGAATAGAATAGAATCCTTTGTGTTTGTTGTCTTGTTTATTGTCTAGCTTGTCACAAATAATTATACAGTGTTTATCATAAATTTTTTCCAAATAATTTATACCTGGTTTATTTGTTCCTCTCATGTTCTCCAAATAATAAAAACGACCTTTGTGCAAGAATGCCATATCGCAATTCTACCAAAGAATAAAGACATTATTTATTAATATAATTTCACGTTCAGGTTCAGTTTACTGTAAGCAGCCTGTCAAATAACGCAGGTCTCTGACACACACGCGGTCAGAGACTTTCAGAATAAATGTGAAATAAAACAGCTGAGGACAGCCAGTGACCGTTAGTGACCCAACAAAATATAATGTCAATGTTAGTTCCTGTCGGTAATGTGGAACGGAAAAAAGAGAGAAATTATATGCTTAATTTAAATGATTCCATCGTTTTTATTCCATAATTTTCCATATTCTCACTCTATTGCCAAACTGGGATTTTAGTAAGGGTTTTACAGTAAGTCTACTCGCCCTCCCCCGGTTTTATGTGCACGGTACTGTCCTTCCAAAGAAAAGTCAGTGAGTCTGACTTCCCCTAAATGAGTGGTGCAATACGTCCTGCAACAGCTTTCACATCAGAAAGACCGTGAGACTCGGACGTAAGCGGCACACTGTGCTAATGGATAGAGGCTAGAGCCGAGCAGACCGCTTTCTATGAAAATACCAGAGCTAAATTGTCTCGTAATGGATTCAAACAGGTAACCCATATAACGTAAATTTGACTTTCTTCATGAATCCGTCAAGTTTGTTAAAAGAAAAGATTTCATTTTCGGTTTTTCTTCCAGACGAGTTTGCAGCTGGATCTCTTATACCGTGTTTCTTTTTGGATACATGACTGCTACAGTTCTTCCTGGTATGTGGATTACAGTAAAAATAATAATAATAACATTAATAATAATAATAATAATAATACTGTAATTAGATAGTCTGTGTAAGCACTCATAATTAATGTATTTGTATAATATGTTTCGTTCAGGAAAGAATCCGACAATTGGCTTCAATCTTGAATGTACCAACGACTTTGACCAGCTGATGGAGTGTCAGCTGGAGCTGCAAAACTGCACTGAGTACAGCATGACTGTCCAAGACAAGTATGGCCGGTGTGTTTTTAGTCGATGATTTTAGTATTACACTGATCAGCCATGGCATTAAAACCAACAGGCTTACTTTGACTGGGTGCTCCTTTTGCTACTAGCTCCGACGTGTCCGGGTATGGACACGATCTATCTGAGGGTACCTGCACGGGACAAGGACTGTAAGATCGGGTCCTGTGTCGGGGTTCCTAGGTCGGCTGTATGTGGACCGGACTTGCTTTGGCACACTGAGTGGATTCTCAGTTAGATTGGGATATTTGGATTTTGTTCTTCGTTGTGTTCCTCATTCGCTTTCTTGACAGTTCTTGTTGTGTGGAAGTTTTCAGTGGAAATCCCAACAAACTGAATATTACTTGTGCTGAGAGGTAGAATGAATGTGCACGGGGTTATATCAAACTTTTTTAAAAAAGAAAAAAAAAACTAAAATAATAATCTATGGAAGTTAAATGTTTGGCACATTATTGTGAAGAACAAATATATTGCACTTTTAATAGTTTTCCAAACGTTGTTTTTGTTTCTTTAGTTTTTTTGATATCAGTAAGTGTTAAACAGCTGACAAATTTCAGCTGCTTTTCTGTCTGTTAATCTTCTTTAGGATTCAGGGGAATATGTTAATAGATTAGCACTGGGGGTTTTTTTGTGCAGTTTAAACACTGACTTTAGTAAACTAGAGTAACACTGCCTCAGCATTTGGGACATGTGTAGAAAGGATAAAAATGTGGTGTTGTTGTAGCCAGAGGTTAGCATGATCCAGAGATAATTAGGTGGGTGTAACTGGAATCCAAGGTTCTCATTAGAACTCATTAATGTGATAGTCATTACTTGTTACTCTCTTCACCTGTCTGTGGTTTCAATGCTGTGGCTGACAGTGTAAATATGCTGTGGCATATGAATGTTTAATTAAAGCGTTTTGCATATTATCTTCTGCTCCCCAGTGAGGAGAACTGCACTGTACAACAGTGTGGCATTGGAAAATGTTGTTGCTCCTTCAAACTGATGCGTGTGCTTGGAGAAACTCTCACAGCAAAAGTCTGGAAAGATGGCAACATCATGGAGTCAAAAGACATCAATGTCACAGAGAGCAGTACGTTGGCTTCTTTCAAATTACTGCCCATAACTCTGCATCTGCCAGAAAAATACTCTGGAGATGAACAAACATTCACTTTAATGCTCTTGTTTCTGTTTTTTTACAGTAAAACCCAAAACTCCAGAAATCAAATCAGTCACTGAATCCAATGGGAATTTCGAAGTCAAGTGGACGTCAAACATGTCTTTTTTATTTATAAAAAATGAAATGACTGCTGAGGTGACTTACTATAAAAAAGGAGAAACAGAAAAGGTAGGAACAACAACTATTTGTACTGGAGATGTAAACATGGGCATAACTATGTGATGCGCATAACTATAACTGTTAACCTTATTTTTGTACCTCCATACTAGAAATCTGAACGTTTCAAACCAGCCACAGTTAATGGACTAAATTATTATGCAATAAAAGGTCAAGACCTGGATCCAAGTTCAACATATGTGGTCAGCGTGAAAAGCTTCTTAAATCTGAGTGGCAAGTTCAGTGACAGTAGCAAAGAGTGGGAATTTAAAACTGGTAAGTATTGTCTTTTTTTTTTCAATTTTAAGACAGTAAATCCTGTATGTCTTAACCGTGTTAAGAGTTCCCAAATATTTTTCTATTATACGTTTAGCTGAAAAATAATATGAGTTTTAATATTAACTCTCAAACTAACTTTCATGTAAGCTGTTGTCTCCAGAGAAAAGTTGAGATGAGCAGCTTAGATTCTAATATTAAAGGTGAACTTAGAAGGCCTAGTATTTGAATATAAAGGATCCTTGGAAATCTCAAAAGTAAAGAGAGAAATAGTTTGTATGTATAGTACGTACAGTCTCAATTTCTCTTTTTTAATCTCCTAAACAACAAAGCAACAATAAATAAATAAATTATGATGCTATGTCCTGTTCTAAGTAGTATCTATCTGAAGATTCATACTTTGTATAGTATAAAATACAGTATGTAAACATTTTTTTAAATGTGTATTTTATCTTTGTAACTTACATTTTGGAGGGTGCATAGAGTATAAACAAATGCAATGGGACGCTATAATTGGTATAAATAAATAACTAAAAACAATCTTTTTGAGGCAATATGGAGAAACTGCTTAGGAATTATATAGCATTAAGTAGTGACACACGCTGTCATCAACACAGCACATATAACACATATAACACAAGTCTGTTGGCAGACCTATAAGCATATGTTATGCACTTTATCCTACTATATCTCTCTGCTGTATAACAACTGTACAAACACTGAGATTATTAAACTTATTTCATACATGTTATTTCATAGGTCCCTCCCGCCACTACCTGATCTTGGTTATCATCATCACCCTCAGCATTGCTGCAGTCATCCTCAGCGCTGCTATATATGGCTCTTATGTAAAGTGAGTCATGTAGATAAACAAGTTTTCCTCGTGCCTCTGTCAATGCATATTTCCCCTAAATACTTGAACGGGTGCATCTTTTTTTTCTACATTTCCTTTTAGGTTGAGAAAAATATATTATGATGCAGTTCCAAAAACTACAAATCCCTCTGGTCTTAATATTAATCCAAGTGAGCAGAAGGTGAGACAGGTGAGTTAAAAAAAACTTCTAACTTCAATTGGTGCATTCATTTATTTTATTATTAATAATTAATAACAATTCAAAATATTTTGGTGATTTTCATGAAATCATTGTATTTCATCACTTTTTTGCCATAATTGGATTTGCGTTCAGTCTATAAATAGCAGTTACAGTCAAAAGAAAATCTAATGCGTCTATTGGCCAACATTTGGTGATTAGAAGAATGGAAATGTATCTGCTTAGCCATCAGCTGATGAAGACTGGCACTAAAAATCAGCTGATCTGCAGGGACTACAGCTGAACTTGTATTTGTAGCCTGTCTTAAGTGACACTATATTTAATTTTTTGTTGTTCATGGCATAATCAGCCCTGGAGTCAATTGGCCTTCACAAACACTAGGATTTCACAGGAAATTGTGCACAATGTAATTTGAAAACTACTTGTGTTGTATTTTGTGCTGCATTTTTTTAAAAATACAACAGCGGGACAGTTTTAATTGCTCTGTAAACAGACAAACCAGTTATTCCTCTATAGACAAAGTAGGAGCTTAACAGGGTTTTTCTACGGTAAAATCCATGTTCCAATAACAGGGCAAACTAAGTTAACCAGGAATGATATCTTAAGGAGTACAAAAGGCACTTTCAGAAACAAATTTCCAAAAGATTTTCCTCCTTTAACTGAAATGCTTAAGACTGGATGTCCCTTCTGCTTAGGTCTTGAAACCTGAACCACTCATCACCTCCACCATTTGTGTTGAGACCCTTATTCCAGATGACAGTAAACTGGGGTCAGTATTGACTGCATTGATGCATCAGCATTACGAGATATTTTCTTGAGGATTTATATCTGGCAGTTTCAGTAATTGTTTCTTTGTATTCAGGTCAAAGATGTCACTGACAGACACAAGCAGTGGAAGCCTTCAGCAAAGCAGTGGGATCAGCACGGGCTCCTCCGATCTCAGTTATGCGAATGCCGAACCCCCTGAGACTATGAACGAAGAACCTCTTATCACTAAAGCTGTTCATGATGTGCTTTCTAAACTTTTCCTGAATATTAGCCCGATATCACCAGTGACCACCAGTCCCCTTACACAATTAATGAATATGCAAAAAAGCGATTTATGCTCAGCTCCCTACAGTCCGTGTAGTGTCCAAGCTAATGACACCAGTTCAGGATCATCTGTATTTGAAAATAAATCCTATTCCCTCCTAATTCCTGTCTCTGAACATCAGGCCATGACGGGCAACTTGGAGGCCCAGGAGAAGGCTGAAATGCTTTGTGTTCCTGATTACCATCCCAGTAAGAGCGACATGGAGATGTGTCCTCATCAGCAGGTACCAGCTTGTCAAGTTCCTGCACAGCAAGATTCTGGTTCATTTCTAAGGCAACCAGACATGCCATATCAATCCTACAAAGCAGATTCTGGGACATTTTCGTATGCAGAAGACACCAGCTTATCCTCCATCTCTAGTGGGACTAATGCATCTGATTCTTGTGAATTTCCATCCAGAGCTGAGGCAGAGTTTGAGAGCTCTGATGAGGTCATCAGTGGTAAACCAAAGCTAGGTGAAGAGATCACAATATGTGATGAAAATCCCTGTTATGGCTGTGTGCCTAAAGGGTCAAACAGCTTTCTTGCAGTGGATGATGACTACCAGGCACTTCCAAGTCTGGAGAAGCAGCCTGATATTTTGCTTGTAGAGCAAGGAAATAGTGAGTACGAAAAACTTTTGTGTAAGGAGGAATTATTCAAAAAGACTCCTCAAAGCATCTTAAGCCAAGTCTTTCCAGGTTTCATCCACAATGTCCAGGGCGGGCAGCTCCAAATACCTTTTCCCCCTTTAATGTCTGTTGACCGCTCTGTGCCAATAATTACAGACGCTGGCTATCAAGCTGTGTAGCACTGACTGTGACTCAGATTTCGTTCTTGAACTTGGAAACGGTTTCAAAATGATTCCACTATAACTCCTGTTTTTACATATAAATGTATACATTTTTCAGTATAGAGCATCCACAGGTATTCATTCTGAGAACATTTCAACTGTAAATACTTTCCTTCTGCAGTTTTTGATTACACACTTGGTTTTAATGTGAAGCATCCATAAAATATCCACATTAAATGACTGATATCAGATATGAACCAGTATGCGCCTGTAGCCTTAATGTTTTCAGTGTTTGTTTTGTATAAATGGATAGGCAAAACAGCTGCTATCACATCATTTATCTACATTCCACATCTGATATTGAACAAAATGAATTTTCTTTCTTCTTTTTCTTTGGTTTGGTTTTTGTTGCCGTTTGTTTTTAAATGTCATTCTGCATTTCTTTTTGAAAACACATTCCTTAAATACATGAAGGCTGAGATGACTAAGCTGTGTCAAATCTGTCTAAAATGTCAACTCAGTACCCATTTTAGAGGTTTCATTTAAATCTCAGTTTAAAAGAATAGAAAAGAAGTCTAAACCTTTTAAGCAGGAATTACATTGGAAATGACTGCACTCTCTGACTGAAACAAGCCGCAACACTTATCTGCCGTTCAGGGTTGCTGTTCAGAGTTATGAAATTACTTCCTCATTGCTCTTCTTTGGAACTGTTGATCCGTTTCCACAGAAGCAAACGTCATCGCCTTCAGCATATTGCAGTTGTCAAAATAAAAAGATAGTTACTTTTTAATATATTCAACTAAAAGAAACAACTGTATTCTGTATTTGGGTGATGTGAATGTTAATATTACGCTTTTCCTGTGTATAAAACAGTTCAAATAAATGTGAATACTTCTGAGTTGTGTTTCCTTCAGAGAGACAAACAGGTTTGAATGATCCACAACAAGCTTTGTCCGCTGTGTGCTTTGGTACACGAAAGAAATTTGGTGATGCATTTTTGAGATTATAACTTATACATAATTGAATTGACCATAATGCAAAATACAATTGAAAATGATATTCTGCAAGTAGGATACATATGATTTGTATTTTGGATCCCAATGTAGTAAATATGTGAACTTAAACATGACAGTGGACTAATGTAAACTAGTGTTTATGTGCTACTTCAAATAAAGACATCAAGCATTTATGGTGAGTCAAAGTCACTTTATTCTATACTACATAGTGTGTGTGTGTGTATATATATATATATGTATATGTGTGTGTGTGTGTGTGTATATATGTGTGTGTGTGTATGTATATGTATATGTATATATATGTGTGTGTGTGTATATGTATATATATGTATATATATATGTGTGTGTGTGTGTGTGTATATGTATATATATATATATACACACATATACATATATGCTTAAAAGTGTTTTCATGTACACTAAAAAGTTGAGGTCTTGTTGCAACATGTAAAGGAACGTAACCATTACTACACCATTACTTGTGCTTCCACCTTGTGGTCTTAACATGAACAGATGCTATCTAACAACTGCGATGAAAGCCAAAATAAAAAATATACTGACACTGACTTTCTGCAGCAGCTGACACTTACAAAATTCACGTATCATGCAAACATAATATATATTTACATGTACCCATTGTTTATACAAGTTATTTTAAATTAACTTTAAACAACTGGTTAGTAAACCAGCATTTCTGTCTATATTAAACTATGGGAAAAGGATTAAAAACCTGTACAAGCACCTTTACAACTCCCCTCCCACCTATAACCGCACTATTACATTCCAATTCAACTCCACTCGAAGCAAACAGCATGCAGTATACAATATTTTCTGTAACAGGAAGAGCCTGTGTGGTAGTCTATTGGAGGAGGAGCAGGATCGTGTTAACTGTGAGCCTTCTGATTGGAAGAACCAGCCAGGTAGGAAGGGTGTCCCAGCATAACCTCTGATTTAATCTGAGCTCCTAAGAAATTTTCTGTTATTGCTGAAACTCCTGCTTTTGTACTGACCACCTTTTCCACTCACCTGAAGCACAGACTGGAGCATGCAACAACAAGGCCGGCTCAGGCTAAGGCCATGGTTGGAGGAACAGATTCAATCTGGGAGGTATCCAGGAGTCAGTTGGCTGGACCAGGTAGATCACCTTCTTCTTACCACCATATTTACATACACCTACACACATATACAAATACAGCTGGGGTTTAAAAAGTTTCCTACAATTAAAATCACACGAGGTAAACATAATAAGGCATTTATTCTTAAATAATCCTGGGAGTAATACAACAAATCACAGTTTATTTTCTTTTTCATTCAACAGTCAGCACGAATCTTCCAGATCCCATGGAAACATGCCGCTCGCCATGGTTGGAGTATTGAGCGAGATGCTACCCTTTTCAGGAGCTGGGCCATGCATACAGGTAAGAGCAAAGCACAGACACTATGTGTTTTGTTTCATCTGATTGTTTCTCTGCTCAGTTCAGACTGTTTTATTATCCATCTGTTGCACTGATCAGTCTTACTGATCAGAATAAAGTTCTTATGCTACATTGTTTCGCTGCATGCTCGTGTTTCAGTACAGAGGAACAAAAACTACAAATAGAAACCACAGAAATATCCCACAAATAACTACCAAAATCAATCCCTGGGGCAGAATTTCAGCACTTTATTCGTATCAGCATTGAACTATAAAGATATCTATTTGTTTTTTTACAGTAAATAGTAATAAAAATGATAATACATATGCGATGAAAGATTATCTTGGTAGTGGTCTATTGTGTCCTGGTATCTTGATAGTTTAAGAGGTGAGCCCTGTCTTCATAACATCCCTGGTACAAGTCTGGTCAGGGTTCTGTTAGGGAGCTTATATGTTCCCCTAAAAACGTATATCTAACAAAAAGATCGGGATTGATTACTTTATTCGCAACAACAAAAAAAGTCATGGGAATGTTCAACAAGGAATGTATTTTTTTAGGGTTACATACTTTAGAGAACAGATACAAAGTTTCTAAATGCTACTTAAAGGTACATAAAAAAATGTTTTCCCTGTTGTTGGGGTTTTTTTGCCAGATGAAATATGAACATTTTGCATTGCAATCGTTGTTTTAACGACCCTGATGAGATTTGCCTGTTGACCGGTTTCTTCTGTTCTAGAAGTGTTTCCAGTGAAGAGCTCCACGGCTGTGTTGTTCAGTCTTTCTAGATCTACCACATTCCTGTTTACTTTCCAGCTAAGTGATGAGAGCTTCACGGCAACTTCAAATAAAACAAGCCTCATCCAATCAAACATAGACATGGTCTCTGTAAGGGTAAATAGTTGGCACTACAAGCTGCTGCTATGACTTTAGGGATGTCAGTTCAGTTCATGTAAGTCCCTTCTGTCGCTCTCCAGTTCCAAACTGAAGCGTTGTAATACACGTAATCCTCCCAGATCATTTAACTGACATCTTCTCATGAGTAATCTGATAACCTTCTTCTAGTAATTTAATACATAACACTGAGTAATTTTCCTCAGTCCTTTCAGTGGATCACACAGTTTTCATAATTCACAGAATATAAAACATATATTTTTCATAATCTTCTATCCCCACATTATTGTTTTGGTCAATGCACAGAGAAGCATGAGTGCACGTGCGCATGTGTTAAACATATTTCTGTCTTGGGAAAGTCATGATTTATGACTGTATCTGCATCATGGGAAAGCTCCGGTTCACTTGCTGTGAATGCTCAAAGCGATCGAATTGCTGTCAAAGTACAACATTAAGGCTTAAAAAAACAAGCTCTAAAAAAGAGACATAACATATTCATGAACTTTCTATGTAAAAACAGACAGTGTGAAATAAATACTAAATTGATTTGAACACAAACCATAAAAAGCTACATGGAGTTAATGTCTTAAATAAAAAAAGATCTTTGACATGAGACTTGTGGAAACCTTGATGAATGGGAGGTTTCAGTGGCCACTGCCTGTGCCCCTTTAATTCCTGTTAGCCCTTGTCTGCTGTAAGTGATCCATAGTGGATCTTAAAGCTCTGGTGATTTTATTACTTTAACAGTTCTTTTCAGAAGGCTGGCTGAGAGCCAAGTTAAACTGTTGTGCTAAATTTGAGAAAGACGACCATAGACTGGATGAAGTCACCTGACAGCAGGGTTAATGATGAATGATGTTAATGATTCACCATTAAGCCTGGTCTGGCAGCAGGTGATGGAGAATGTTGGTAATACTTTATGATATGTCCCGCGATTAAGGGTTTAGTTCTTTTGTAATTAAATGGAATTTCAAATACTTAAACATGGGTACACTAGAATAAAGAGGTAACAGATCAAGCTTTTACAAACAGAGAAACAACTGTACTTTAAGTACATTTAAGTGCTGCATAAGTATCTTAATTATTTTGTAATTTGTTGGAGATTTAGAGGGGGAAAAAAATATTTTCCCCCATCTTACATTGTAGAAAACCAAACTTTTTGGGAGTGTCTTGCCTACTTAACCCAACTTAAAGTTATTCTACAGAAAAGGAGATCTATATGCTTGTAAGGGATAACAGTCCTTTTTACATTTATATTGGCAAAATAAAGAAGCATTTGAAAAACAGACTATCCATGCACATCAAGAAAATGAATATTAAATAAAGATATAGCAAAAAGACAGATGTAAAAATCTTATTTTTCTGTGCCTACCTTTAAGTATTTGTAGGTAAGTGTAATTAAATTGTAATCTTAAATAAAATACATTGAAATTCCAATTCATTATAAGGGACTTATGGCCTTATTTCCTTGTTGTTTTTTATTGACAGTTGGGCTAGTGTCATTACAAAGAGTTGAAACCAAAGGCTATGATTTTCAAACTAATCAGTCAACCACTAATTGGTCTCTGAAGATTAGGTCAGGTGTAATTAGACTACAGAACCTTTGCTGGGTACTACTTTAAGGCTTCATGAATTTTGCAGTGCTTATGTTGATATGTGCTTTGTATTACTTCTTGTTCCCTTTAATCACTTTAATGAGAGGAAACCAAAAAGGGCATAGTGACATAAGTACATTGGTCAAGCTACATCAGAATTTCCCTTTAAAAACCTTGTTTTGCTGGCCTCAGCTGTGTCTCCCCCCCCCCCCCCCCCCCTTTTTTTTCTCCAA
>VUQG01046113.1:0-23035 GCA_015106755.1 Etia nguti
CTGTCACCTGACCTGAAGGCTGTATCACGGGCCCGGAGGAGCGTACGGACCTGGCTCGTCATCCAGGGTTTCTGGTTCGGGAATACTCGGATGCACTTTTCCACAGTGACGTTTCCAATACAGTACTTGATGTAAGACAGTACCGTATCTGTGAATGTTGCCAGGTCTTGATTGTAGAAGGCATCCCACTGTGTGTGTTCAAAGTGTTCACTGCCTCAGGCCAGGTGGTGATGGTCCTCTTTATGGGCTTTGTCTGCCGGCTGAGGGGGGTGTATGCTGGGGTTAGGAGCAGAGAGAGGTGGTCTGACTGGCCCAGATGGGGGAAGGGTACAGCTCTGTAAGCGTGCTTGATGTTGGAATACACATGATCCAGAGTGTTTTCCCCTCTTGTTGGGCATTTTACATGCTGGTAAAATTTTGGTAAAACAGTCTTGAGATTTGCCTTATTAAAATCCCCTGCTATGATGTGGATGCCGTTAGGGTGGGCACGCTGGTGAGAAGTGATGGCATTTAGCAGCAGAGAGAGAGCTGTGTTTACTTTAGCGTCCGGTGCTATATAGACTGCCGTGATTATTACAGCACTTAGCTCTCTAGGCAAGAAAAAGGGTCTGCACCTCACCGTCATGAACTCCAGGTCAGGAGAGCAGTGTCTGTCCACAACAGTGCTGTTGTTACACCAGTCTTCGTGCACATAGATGCAGAGTCCCCACCTCTGTTCTTCCCAGAGTCACTGTTCCTGTCCCATCTGTGTAGCATGCGGCCTCCTAGCTGCACCACGGCATCCGGGATTTGAGAACGTAGCCAGGTCTCTGTGATGATAAGCACACAGCAGTCCCGAACATAGCGATTTCCAGCCAGCTGTATGTCCAAATCGTCCTTCTTGTGTGCCATGGATCTGGCGTTTGTAAGGTAGAGGCTCGGCAGCGAAGGTCTTAGTGGCTGCTTCCTTAGCCTAGCCAGTAGTCCAGCTCTGCAGCCTCGCTTTTGCTCCCTCTCTCTTCGCCATCTGCGTCGCCTGTTCGATCCGACAAAAATCCACGGAGATCCTGCTGGTCTCGCTATCCTGTCCGGAATGTTGTGTGTGCGATGAAAGTCACTGGTGGAAGGGTGGAAGGGTGATTCCTAAGGGAAACACGAAGCAAAGGTTGATATCTGCCAAAGTACACAGGACCAGTCGGTGGAAACAGGTCTTGTGGAGTGATGATCCAACCTTGAAATTTCTGGCTCAAATCAGTATGTATGGAGGCATCTTTTTTTAAATTTCATTTTTGTGGATTTCGCGGATACAAAAACAACCAGAAAGCATCTGATTGGCTCTGCCACAGCCAACATTCAAAGAAGAGCTTTGAATGTCCTTCAAGAAGCCTGGAGAACTGTTCCTGAAGACTACTTAAAGAAATTACATGAAAGCTGCCTAAGAGAGTTCAGTCTGTGTTAAAGAATAAAGGTGGTCATGCCAAATATTTGCTTGCAAGCTCATTCAATTCGTACAAATGCTGTATTTGCCTTATATACTGTTTTTCTTTTAATGTATCTTTGCACACACTTAAGTAAATCACTGCACCTATTGCCCATTTTCCTAGCAAAATTTAAAGATATGAGGGGCGGACCAAAACTTTTGCACAGTACCATGTGAGAGGGGTTTTGAGCAGACAGAGTCAGAGACAAAAGTTAATTTATTAGTGCTAGTTATTATAAAGCGCTGAAGTAACAGATTCTCTGCTACTTCAAGCCCGTTTAAGTTGGGTGAAAGGATCGCCAAATGTTCTGCTTCTTCAGCTTCCTCCATTTAACTCCTCATCCTCCCCCTCCTCCCTCATTATTTCCTCCCATAAGAACTGCAGCTGAGACAGCCCTGTAATTATGTGTTTTAATGGCCCTTAGACCTGCTGCCTTTCACACAGGTCTCTATATGCAGTGCTGCCAGCTCCTTCTGATGCATTGATGCTACCTTTTTGACAGCTTCATACAGAGTGATGGGAAAGGAAGAAGAGACAGACATGGGCCAAAGAAACAGACAAACAAGATACCGCATGTCTTTATAAGAAAGGAAGTGAAACTGTTTCATGTGAATAAGAGTGTGGCTTATCTGTCTTTTTAAAATTGTTTTAGGGTTTCGTTTTTTGTTTTTTTTTTGCACTGGGATGAAAAATAGAGGGAGGTGAGGAGGTGCAAACACAGACTTGATGACTTGTGTGTTTTTAGGCATGGTCAATAAGAGAAAGGTTTGCAGTTTTATTGGCATTGATTAGAGCGTTATACCATACATTGTTGCAAGATTATTACATTAACTGGTCTCGCTTAATCCCATTAGGAATGCGAGAGAAGAGAATGGAGTATGTCATATCCTCACAGATACACACATCATAGCCTCGGCAGTTCTGCTTAGTTGGTTTATCTGGCAGGAGGCCAAGCACCTATAAGAGCTGTAGGAAATTTGCTGACTTCACTGACAACTGTGCTTTTATTTTTGAAAAGGGTAAGGCAACATTTTTGGGGTGATGATTTATATTGTTTCTCTGTCCTCAATGACTGTGGAGACCTACAACGCCATCCCAGAGATTCTAGTTTCAGCCTATTGTTTGGATCGCTTGGCAGTGACATGCCTTTGTTCCCCAAAAGCCAAAATTGTACCAACTCTTAACTTCGTTCAGAAGTTGTCACAACACCTGACCCCTGGGAAAGAATAATCCCTGAGAGAAAGTGACATACCGGGCGAAAGTAAGGAGCAGTTTTAGTTGAAATGCCTCCTACGCCTCATTGCCCCATGACCCATTTTATGCAAGCACCTTCGCAGTTTGTGTCCTGTCAGTATCTATAAAAGCCAGTGTTCCTTAGAGGCCAGCTCAGGCTGCTCTTGAGGTTAATTGACCCCAGGCAGTCTACCTCCCTTCACCCAAGTCATGGGGGGCCACTCCGTGTGTGTACAGAAGCCAACAAAGCTGCCCTCTGTGAGAGCCTGTGCCTTTTCCATTCTCCTCTTAACCAGAGGCTTTTAACTCTCAATGTACTCCCCTCCCTGTACCTCTCTCAGTTTATCACTGTATACCCCTCAATGCATAATGAGACATTTCACACCTCAGAGAGACACATTGAGGTCTGCTGCCAGGACCACACCTGTTCACCAAGGGCTCCTGCACCTCCTAGCTGCCCTCATTAGTGCCTGAGTGAACGCTGCTGGTCTGCTTCCATGTTTAGCACACCAGGCAGCAATTAAGGTTGCGTACAGTTAATGAAAATCTGACTCAATCTGTTACTAGATAAATGATGGGCAGACCGTGCAACGAGCTCGAACGTATTCAAGAAACGCAACAGCTGGAATCAGCAAATTCACATTTTAGCTTCCTGTGCAGAAGGAAAAGCTCTGTGAAAGATTTTTTTTAAAAATGCTCAAAGCACAAAGCTTCTAAAACACTCTAAAGGCTTGGTAAGCAACACAATCGACCATTACAAAACCCATTGCTTTCCCAAACTGATAAATATATGCTCTCAAACACACCGAAGACTCGTGGTTTTCTCTTCAGCAGTTAGAGAATTTCAAAAAGCCTCATTCTCTGCTGTGATAATTACCCATGCTGCTCTCTGATGGCACATTTGCATAATCATCATCAGCCATTCACAGAGGACACACAAAGGATTATAATGAGGCAACAGAGAAACAAGAAGCATTTCAGGGGAACCATTGAAGACTCACACTGAGAGGGCAGTCGTCGCCTGATTTTTGCACACAGAACGGTGCAAAATAGGAAGAGGATCATCTGTTTAGAGCAAAAGGAAATCACAGAAATGCTTTGGCCAACGTGTCCCCGACTATTCACGTTGCGTAAATGAGAATTTAAGCAGAGGTGAGCCAGAGAGTGAAAAATGGAAAAGGAAAAGCTCCTATCCTTAACAAACTTGCTTTTGCAACAACCACAGTAGGAAGACACAGCAGGAGCTGTCAGTTATACCTGCCTTTAAATCCACAGTTATTTCTTTACACTTTGTTCTACCTTGCTACAGCTTGAGCGCTTTTGCAAAGCAGCAGATGTCACATAAACTTTATCTTACCCTACAATGTAAATTAGCATAAGGTCTGCAGAAGATCTTGCTTACACAAACACACACACACACACACCTTACCTCAGATACACTGAGATTTTTGACCTAAATGCTGGGTTTTATAACAAAAGTTCTGAAGCAGCAAAAACGAAACTCTATGATATTGTGGTAGACCCAGATTAAATGCCAGAAATAAACCATATTAGCAGCAAAAATGCTACGATTAGAACAGACGCTGATGCTGATGCATCTTTATAAAGATGGTGCTTTGTCTACATCAACAGCTGTGTGCAGTGGCTCAGGTGTGTTTTGATCTCTCCCGAGGCTCTCAGATCTTATATAGCCTTTTAATGAAAGGGTTGTAAACAAAAAAAAAAGGGCTGAAAAAATCCCTCTTGCAACTAAATAAAAGAATTGGCAGCAATGCTGACTATATCCCTATTAGTATTTTGGTATTGGTATTTAAACAGCAATTTGAGAACCCATAGGCTAGTCTGCTGACTTAGCCCCTGGGAGCAGTGGCTTATTCTTAGGGCTTCATTGTGTATGAATCCAAAAAAAGCTAAACTGCCATAACACAGTTGCCAGTGGTTTAGAGTAACAAGTGAGCTTAATGTGAAAGGTTCAGACATCAAGCCCAGATTTTATGGACATAGACAGCAACAATAATCAGGTAGGCTGTGGTCTTTAAACTCAGTTACTTAATTACTCAGTTGGTATTACGAATCCCAAAGTCTGTCAAAAGTTGACAGGATTGGTCTTGTGCTGCTTCTTCTTCTTCTTCTTCTTCATCTGCTCTTTTCAGAGATGATCTTCTGCATACTTGGTTATAACAACTGGTTATTTGAGTTATTGTTACCTCCCTATCAGCTCAAAACAGTCTAGATATTCAAGGCATTTAACAAGGCATCTTTGCCCAGACAACTGCCCCTCACTGGATAGTTTCTCTTTTTCTGGCCATTTTCTGTAAACCCTAGAACGGCTGTGTGGTAAAATCCCAGTAGATCAGCATTGTTTGAAATGATCTGGTTTTTGGTGCCAGGCCATGTTCAAAGTCACTTTAATCACCTTTCTTCCCCATTCTGATGCTCTCTTTGAACTTCAGCAGATTAGATTCTGTATTAATCCTACAATATGAATGTGGTATTTGATGACCTTAGAGCACATTTTGAGCAAAGATTATATTTAGGTTCCCAATCAAAGTTTGCTGTTATTCATTACCTTTCAGACTGCATACAAGAGATGAATTTAACCAACACGACGTCACCATTTTTTGAACTTCCATTCTGAAACCTCCTGATCCTTCTTTTTGGCCTTTATCACCACATTTGTTTTGTACCACAAGTGACTACCCATGTGACAGAAAAAGACAACAACAATCTCTAATTTCTCTTTCACTCTGCAGCATTTACAAATACATGATTACAGTTTGGCTGAGTGGATCAGCATCATGTAATAAAGGATATGTGAAATCAGATAACAAATAACCTCATTCAGGCCATTTTCCAGCTAACATTGTTTAATCCGATCAGAACTGCAATACTGGATGATTAGATTATTAATTAATCTTGTCAAGATCAATTTTTTTGTATTACTTTTTTTCTCTTTCTGTTAAATGCATGTGTAGTAATTAAAATAGTGCTGAAGTTTAAGTTAATAGATAAATTTAAAAGGTTTCCAGTAAAATACTCGGGAAGACATACCTTACTATTTAAATATTGATGTTTAACTAAGAACAGACTATTATGAATCAATAATTCAGATAAAGTCAAGAAACAGTGTATGCCTGCTGCGTTTGAAGTATCAAAACATGAGCCTTACAGGCTACAGCACACAAACTCACTGAAGAACAAACCACGAGTTGTGAAGCAAATGCACACGCCTCAGCAGAAGCCGCCCTTGTCTCTCTTTGACTTGATAAACTCGTGTAGCATGAAGCTGCATGCCCTTCAACTGACGGGTGAGATTTAGTTTATGTAAACAACAAGCAAATTATGCATTCAGCTATCGAGCTGGATGTGAGCAACATCTGCCCACTGTGCTGTGCAGTCAGCAAGCTTATTCGGGACGCGCTTACAGAACAGCAAACCTGTGAGGAGACGTGAATGAGTTCCATCCCTGAGCTGTTTCTCCTCAAAAAACATCCTGTGTGCCTGCTGGTGTCCCTTTCCCCTCCTTCCCGTCTCTCTCTTTCTCTCTCCTTCTCTTTCCCCCCTCTCTGCAGCTCCCTCACTTCACAAAACTCCCCAGTGAAGGGACTTGTCATCTGTACACCTCCTCCGTGTCATGTTTTTCCTACCCCTCCTCTTCTCCTCCTCTTCTCATCTCTGTAACTTTCACTTGCTCTTCCTTGGAGGCTGTCCATAGTGACAGTGCTGCCTCTTCCCCTGGATGTTGCCAGGCTGACAGGGAGAGGAGGTGCCCAGAAATGTTCTTGCAAAGATGGGCAGGAAAGAGGGGAAAAAAAGAACTGAAAAGGACACATGATCAGGGAAAGTAGGAAGTGGAGGGAAGGTAAAAGAATTGGAGGTGCGAGAGAAGGGGACTGCAGAAGGAAACGAGAGAGGTAATTCTTTGAGAGGCAAAGTGGGAGGGAAAGGGGAGAGATACGGGAAGATAAAGCGAAAAGATGACTGATTAAGAAAACAAGATGAAGAAGGTTGCAGGGAGCAGAGATTGTGCAGTCAGGGCTGTGGGGATATGAAACATCCTCGGGCAGTTTTCCTCTGCCTCAGCTCTCTCACGGTGAAAAGACAAAAAACTTAGCTTTTATGCCGTAAACTTTGCTGCGTTGTAGACAGGGCTTAGGAGTAAGTGCAGCAGGGTAGGGATGATGAGGAATACAAATGTTAGCTTTTCTTTTACTGCAAAACATGCTTATAATGGTGAGGCATTTAGCTGTTACTTCTGGGGTGTGATCTTTCTGACGAGGGCAACTAGACAACCACTGAGGGTTGTCAGAGAGGCTGAGAGGAATCAGCTTGTGGCTGAGTTGAACCGTTGACGTGGACACTATCATTATATCTGCTACTGTGCAGCTAGTCAGTCTGCTCAAGAACTGTCTGCCATGTTAGATGTGATACAACCTGTTGACATGACCTTTGACAATGTCACAATGCCTTTATTGTGGTTGTGGGCCTGTGTAACTGGGCCTTTATCAAATGACTACACAGTGTTACTTGTCCAAAATGGCAATCAAGTTAACATTATGTGGTTAGCAGTCATTCGACTGTGAAACTTGAATTGATTGCTATGTTCCGCTCCCCCAAAACAGCTACTGTCTGATCAAAGCTTAGCAATTCTAAGTAGCCAGTCTACTTGTCAGGTATGACATCATTAGGCACTTCTACTAAAATTCCTAAAAGCAAAAAAAAAAAAAAATGCTGATGCCTTCCTGAAAGTTTAAAATGATTCAGATTCATTCAGCTAAAAAAAGAAAAAAACTGTGTGGCTGTTCTCTCAGGTGTTAAACATCCAGGTATCCACAGACTAAAGGATTTATGAAGTGTAGCCTAATTATAATACTGCAGTACGTTAGCTAGCTAGCTGACATCTAAAGGTAATAGACCATGTTCTGGCTCAAGTATTTCTTAAGAAAAGATCTGATATAGCCGTGGATATAAATTCACACAGAAAAAAAACAAATTTTTGGAAGGTTACTTAAGTTGGGCAATTTATATATCATAATTGTTAACCTTGTCACTAGCTAGAAAGCTATATTTAGGTTAATATAATGTAGAATAAGGGTCAGATTGTTCTCAGTAAAAGTACATGTTGAGGGTCCCTAAATACGCAGAGTGAAATGACATCACAGGGAATGAAAAAGACATAAAAAAAAGAAACAAACTAATGAACAAAAAAAATAAATAAATAAATAATATAATAATAATAAAAAATACAATACTTACATAAAATGACTTGCTTTATTATGCTATTTGATTTATTCAATGTAAACCCTTGGCTATATTGTAAATTGTTCTAGTTAAAACCTGTAAAAGCCAAGAATTGCAGGTGAAAAAGAAGGGAAAAAGGAGACTAGGCACCACAGCATGTTATAAGGACAAGAGCACCAGGTAATGAAGTAGTGTAGAGCTTGGACTACAAAACTGGATCATTACATCATCACTTAATAAGTGAATAGAGATAGAGTGCAATTAAGTCCTGCCCACTATGTAGGGGAAAACAAGTTATGGCTCTCTATCTACTCTGTACAACATAAAGGTAAATCTACCTGTCAAGCCCACCTGTCAGAAAAAGCTACAGTGAGGTGGGTTTGCACTTTTTCAAGTTGCCAATCTGAAAAAAAAAACCCTGAACACTGACAAGTGAACAAATGGACAGACTATTCAGTTTGCCTAAACCCCAGTCACAGAGACCTAAACATTAGCTAGCGACACTCTGAATCCAACAGCATTTAAGTGTACGTTCTGTGACCGTTTGGAAGTGGTTGCTAGAGATTGCTTGCTGCCGGTAGATAAACTTGATCAAAAGACTTATTTGGTACTGAACTGAAAATCTCCTTTCGATTGCTTTGGTCGATAGTAGGTTACTGCGAACAGCCATTGTTTATGCAGAAGATGCTGACTTATCTGCAAACATTCATTAACTACTTACTAGTAGTAAAACTGAAGAGTGTGATACAAACCAGAACAATGTCGACTTTAGCGGTAAGGCAACAGCCAGCAACCTCCAGCAAGAAAGAAACTTGGCTAGCTAGAACAGCCAGCTAGACAGACTCCTCAAATTATCCTGAGATGGCAAAATGTAATATTTTTACAGACTAACCTTTTTATTAATGTCTCAACTGTATAGTTGCATTTTTTCACCGTGCAAAAAGAGATATACAGTTTTAGTATGTATGATATAAAAAGCTGCTAAATAAAGTATTACATCTGTGAAACTCTTAAGGAACTGAGTTAGCAATAATGCAACTAACAGTGCATTAGTAATTAGATTACATTGAAATTTCTGTTTGGCTAAAGCTAGAAGCTGTGCGTGTTGCATTATTTGATTTAAAGAAGCTATCCCTTTCAGTCATAGCAGCACAAGTAACTCTAACTAAGCTAGTCCTCATGCTAATGGCTGCATATGAGGCCTTTTGTTTTGAAATATTGAAAAAAAAAAAAATTTAAAGTATAGAGATAACTTTCCTAACAAAGTTATATTACAAGGTAACAGTACAACAACAGAAATTATCAGTTTTCAACTGCAACTACATGTCTCCCATGTAGACGCACCTTTAAGTCCCTCAGTAGCATCACACTGGCAAAAAAGCATTTATGCTCACTCATACTAAAAAAGAGCCACTGTAACACAGTGACTAAAGTTTCCTGAGCATTAATCAGCATGATCAGAATTTGATTTAATCTACTGAAAAACATTTAAAATATCGACAAGAGACGTATAATTACTTTTATTTAAACCCATTCAAACCCTGATGCTAATCGGACCATCTATGGACCCACATTTGCAGAAGCCTGCAGAACATCCTGAATGAAGCTTGAACCACTGAACAACGAGAACGGAAATCTCAACTGACAGAGCAACGGCAGGCGGGGCTTAGCAAACAGTCAATTAGCAGACAAACAGACCCTCACAAAAGAGTTTTTGAAGCCATTTCACTTCAATTTCAAAATCTCCTGCATATTGATTGTCTCTTGAAGTACACTCTAGGCTTTTTTTTTTCTGACCATGTTGGGTAATGGTGTTTTAGGGCTGTGAAGTGTGTTTGTTTCTGTGCGCTTCTGTAGGAGGTTCAGAGAGATGTGTGGGTGCAACTGAAGCATTTTGACTGCTTTAGAAGAACAAGGTCTGTACAGCTAACATGGCACATCTCTCACTGTCTCACTCATTCTTTTGCTCCTTGTCACTCTTTCTTCCTCTGTCATCATTATAATATAAATTGGCCTGCTGCACAACCATCAGATAGTCTTTTAATGTGAAGTAGGTCATCACATACTGAGGTGTGAGTTATTCAAAATGCTGCATACTGATTCCTGGTCAATTTTATCAATAGATAGGCCTACTTGCATTTACTGTGACCATAAAGCAAACTGATCAGCACTGTTCAAAAGCTTGTTTACCATAATCCATTACATACACAGGTATATCTGATTGATCCTAAATTAAGTCTGGAGCGTGAGAGTGACCCCAAACAACCTCCCTGCCAAGTACTTTTAAAAGGCAAATTATTCTATCTTAGCTTTTAAGTATTATTGTATGAAATTATGTTTTTTCTGGCTTTTAACCAAAGCACAGCATGCCTGCACTGTCACAGGCAGATGCATTGAGCACAAACCTGCACGGGGGTCTTTACTTTTATTTGAAGAAACACTCATGGGGGCTATTGTTTGATGTCACCATTGTTGTAGTTGGTGTCTAACTATACTTGGAATCAGAACTAAAAGTGGCTTGAAGAGAATATGACTAGGGTGTCCCTAACAGGCACTTTACCACTGGAGAATACAGATACATTTAAAGTTACAATTCTGTGTTGCTATATTTGACATCGGATTTCAGTTTTCCTGTTTTTCAAGGATGATTGTAATAACAATGTAGAGAGAAATGACTCGGTCTATCAATCTTTTATATTTACTCTCATAAACAATCCGTGTCTGACAGGTAGTTCTTTTAAAAAAAAATAAATAAATAATAATACTGCATCTCTGTTGATACGGAGACATGGCTTGCTTTGAATGAAGAAGGGTCAAGAAAACTAAAGCCTCTACTTATACAACAAGCATTTTGTTGATGTCCCTTGGGTAACATTTTTTATCAAGTCCCCTTTTAATCTAAATTTAATTGTAGCACAGTGTTTGGGTTTTGCACTAGACCCTGTTTCAGCCAGGAACCACAGCTTTAGACTTGATGGTGCAAATTTTCATTTCTGCCGCTTCACACTCAGTTTCAAACCCCTACAGTGCGATTTGGAGGTCTTCGCTTCATGGAGCCAAGTCGCACATCACCCACAAAAAGCAGAAAGCTAATCCTGGCCATCACAAACAGACACAGACGACAAACACCCACTGCCACTTGGCTACACCTAGAAATTTTGTCCACAAAAGTTTATAAAGTAAATGAGTAACTCAGTCATGTCAGAGCTCAATTTACACCTGGAACAAGTTTGACTTGAAGCTGGCAAAGCAAACTAAGGTCTCATTATGGTTGTGTGGGGAACAAATAACCCATAACAGCAGACCAGATACCCTATACTCCTGTAACACCCCCCTCTACAGGACACCTCAAGGAATGCAGCTACATACCTTCTCCAAGTCTGCAAAACATGCAGATTGGTTAGGCAAATACCCACGCACCCTCAAATATCCTTGAGAGGATAAAGAGCTGGCCAATTATTTGATAACCAATATGCACCGGTCCTCCTGAATCTGAAATTCAACAAACATATGGACTTTTCTTTTCAGTACAAGCACAAGATTCAAGAGTCAAAACCTGTTTCCTGATCCCAAGGCTCAGAGAAACAAGCTACTCGTACCCTGGGGACCATCTCAACATATAGGCATTAAACCAGAGGGATGTAGCTATATGCACCCTTGTTGTAGCTTGAGGCTGTAGCTCAAGTAGTAGAGCAGGTTGAGGTATCCTTCGACGCATAGATAGGATTGGGTGAAAGAAACTTGTAGCCATAGAGTAGAAAAAGTGATTTATGAGCACCAGTGCATTTAATTTTGCCACCTGCCATTCACTGGGGGCAACTCCAAAGTGAAACAGAGTCCAGTCTCTCTCTAGGAGACTGATCCTAGACTCTTTGTGCAAAAAAAGTGATCCCAACTATATTTGGTTGGTTCAGAGTGAGATGGCTTTCCACGTCCCTGTAGCCGGTTTTGAAAAACACAGATTGGACCATTTTCTGAATTGCTCTTAGTTTGGCCCATGACTAATTTGACTTAGGGCAAATTTCCCCTGACAACATAGCTCCTTGAATCACTCAGGCACATAGATCCATCCACCATGATTAGGCATGATTGGCCTCATGCAGGGGGACATAAAACATTATTTTATAACTATAATTGCTCAGTCTGAATTGACTTTCATTAGATACAACATGAACATGAAAGTCACTGAAAGACAATGTCACTTCAGGCTCTGAAGTTGTGTAATGTGCTCTCCAAGTCTGTAGAAAAGTAACCTTTTAAAACTTTATTCCAGAGGAAATTGCTTGTGTTCTACAAAAGCGTGCGACTCAACTGTATTTTTCAACCCACAGCAGTCTAAGGAAAGACATTAATGCCTTGGGGTAGTTTTGTGAGGGATATGAGTTTTTGCAGCAAAGTCAACGATGTCTTTGTATGCGGCTTTTCTCCAAAGACGATTATTTTTCTGGATGTCTCCCCATAGAGTGTCTTAAGTTGTGAATGGAATCCAAGGTTTTGCAAAACATATAAAACAACTATACGCTATACAGTTATGCAAATATATGTTGTTCAAACTGTGCCTAAGGAGATTTAACATTTTGCTTGGAGACAGATCACAAATAACTGCCTGGGTTTTCCGTGCAAGAACTTTTTCAGGTGCTTTCACTATTCACTACTTCATCTTCATCTTCGGTCCAATGCGCAATATTTACTTGTATCAAAAGTAAAGTCTATTCAATAAAACTTCGTCCAGTACAAGTGACGGCTGTCATTACTGTTGGCAGTACACAGAACAAGTTTACAGATCTCTACCACCTCAGCAGAGAACAGATCATTTTCTTTATGTCACTTGTAAACGACCCATTTATAACTGTGAAATTCAGTCAATAAATTCTACTGCCCTCTGCAGCCTTTTCTCCCTCCGTGGAACACATCACAAAATGTCACCGCAAAACACCTTCAGAATGTTCCCCAAACTCTGCAATAAACAAGAATGAGCCAGAGCATTACTCACATTGTAAACACCTCAGGCTTTTTTTTTCCAGGAAGCTGCTCCCCTTCTCAAAATAATATTTTATAATATTAAATTTAATTCAGATTTCACACAGGTGTGTGATATTCTGTTTCTTGCTATGAAAATTCCTGCTTCCTCCTTGACACTGCCAAACTCTTTTGGATGGGGGTTTATGATGAGCTGAGTGCACTCTTGACTGGTTTCATGAGGTGTAAAGTCACCTCGGTCAGCTTCTAGAGGAAAGGTCCAACATAAAGCATTAATAGAAGCCAAAAATGCAGAATCAGCTCAAGGTATAGTACCTTCAGTACCCTTTTTTTTTAATATTATGGACACCCAAGAAAGTATAGCTTGATTTAGAGGGCATCTTCACTTTGTTTAGAAACAGGGTTTTTTTTTCTTCTTCAAATTTTCAATTAATGGAAGTATTATAACTGCAGCTAGATATTGTCACAGACAATAAATGTCACTTCCACAATTACGTTAACCAAGGTTTTGATAAGGTTCCACAATAGAGCCCTTTTATTTATTTATTTTTCAGTAAGAAGCCTGTGAGTGACAGAGAAAAGCAGCCAGTGCAAGCAGCTCATTTAGTTCATGGCACAGTGGTCAATACAGACCAAAGTGAGACATTCTGTTGCTTTTTTCTGTCAGCGATTAGTTTGCATCTAAACAAAACATTTACAAGAGAATCCCAAAACTGTAAAATATAAGGAAAGAAAAAAAAGGAAAAAAGATTTTTAAAAAACCACAGAAACAAATGAATAAACTATCATATTCAAAAATTAGAGTTGGAAGATATTCCACCTCTGTGCTTTGACTGCATCTGAGCAGGGAAAAATACTACCGTCTGTACAGTTCCTCATTCATTGTCTTGCTTCTGTCAGCAGTGAAATTATTAATAAATGCCAGTGTGCCAGTTCCACTTACAGTCTTACATACTCAAGCCATAACAAAAGCACTACTGTGCTTGGCAGAAGAGAAGGAGCTTTGGGTGAAGAGCTGTTCCTTTTCTTTTTCTTCTTTCCATTATTTTGATAGAACTTGATTTTTATCTCCTCAGTTCATAGAACTTTGTGCAGTTTTTGCTTATAAAAGCTTCACTTGATTGTCGACAATAAAACATGCCTACATCCTGGATTGCATTTGTGACTGTGCAGACATAAAGGGCTGGATCCTTTCATTCATGCTATTTCTCTTATACTCCTGAAAAGGCTTGTCAGTCTACCAGGTTGTCATTTTCCCCTTTTTTGCTTCTGTTTCTTTTAGAATAAAGTCAACGTTTGATACTGGCAAATCAGCTCCCACTGATAGATCTGTTTAATTCTTCATTAGATTAATATAAGGAATAAAGAGGCAGACATGTAATTGATGAAAATAACAACCACCAACTTCAACTAGCTGGCACCTCCAGGTGGATGCTTAGCCAAGTTTTTTTATTTATTAATTTTTTGCATGTGCAAATGATCTGAGAACACATTGACCTGCATACCAAATATATAAAAAGAATAACTTAGTAATACATTTATTTATATGGCACTTTTCAAATTAAAGTTTCAAAGTGCTTCACAGGACAAGATAGGAAGTAAACAACAAATAAAACATTCAAGAAGACAAAAGTGAAAATTACAAATGAAAAACAGACAAAATTAAAATAAATACATAAATAAATTAAAAATGATCTCTAGTGGAAGGTGATAAAACAATAATGAAGGACAATACTGAAATAATTCAAAGTGGAGAGGAAGCAAAAGCCTGCTTATAGAAATATGTCTTCAAGAGACGTTTAAAAGATGATAATGAGCTAGTCGGTCTTGTCTACTCGATTTCAAAGAGTATGTGCCCTGACAGAAAAAGTCAGATCCCCATTGGTTCTCAGCTGAGATTTTGGGTTGGCCAAATGAGCCTTGGCTTAGGACCTCAAGTTACGACCATAAGCATACAGTAACAGATCATCTAAAATACACTTTGGAGCCCCGGCTTAAAATCAATTATAAAATGAATAGGTAACTAAGGAAGGGAAGCTAAAGAAGGAGTGATATGTTCCTTTGTTGGCTCATGCACGTCCATAATGAATTAGACGAGTCTAACCTTGTGGAGAAAACCATGTATAACAATCTCCAGATTTTCTTTTCTATTTTTAATAAAATTGAGCTGAGTTTACTGAATCTCTGTAGCTGCATAAAACAAGACTGAACAGCTGAACTGACATGCTTATTTAAACTGAAGTGGTTGTTAAAAGTGACACCGAAGCTTTTACAATATTGGCCCAACTTTATAGATAAGGAGCTCAGGTGTGTTGCACTGAGTGTGCTAGATGCATCAGAACGAATAACAATCACTTCTGTTCAGTTTTGTGCTGTCCACCATATAAAATTTTATTAGCTGTGCAATTTTTTGAGCGAAACTCAGATGTAAAAATATACTTGTCAGGTTAAATAATCTGAAATGGAAACACAATATATAAGGCAAAGAACAAGCTTGTGGGATGACCACCTTTATTCTAACTCAACACAGTCTGAACTGTCTTTCTTGTAATTCCTTTAAATAGTCTTCAGGAATAGTTCTCCAGGTTTCTTGAAGGACATTCAAGGCTCTTCTTTGGATGTTGGCTGCCTTTTGTTTTGTTTTCTGTCATGATCCCACATTGCTTCAATAACACTGAGGTCCGGGCTCTGGGGAGGCCAATCCATGATTAATAGTGTTACATTGTGTGTTTTTCTATCCAGGCATACTTTTACTACACTGACAATATGTTTGGCATCACTACCATGCTGTAAAATGAAGTCGTTGGTAATGAGATGATTTCCTGATGGTATTGCATGGTGGATCAAAATCTGATGGTAATTTTCAGTGTTCATCATTTTTGAAAAGATCCCCAACACCACTGGCTGAATTGCAGCCCTAAACCATGACAGAGCCTCCACCATTTATTACAGATGGCTGTAGACACTCACTGTTGTATTTTTCCCTCCTGACCTCAATGTCAAATGTCAAATCCGGATTCATCACTACACTACTAAAACTTGCCACTGATTTTCATTCCAGTTCTTGTGTACTTTGATATATCTCAGCCTTTTCTCCCTGTTTCCTTTACTGATGAATGGCTTCTTGACTGCCACCTTCCACTGAAACTATTTCTGATGAGACTTCAGCGAACAGCAGATGAATCAACTGAAGGGCCAGATGCATCTCTCGGGTCTTGTGTCAGGTCTTAACTGGATTGTTTCCCATTTCTTAGGGACATTTCAGACTTTCAGATGCTATTCATCTGGTGTAGATAGCTTTGTGGGTCTCCCAATTCTTCTTTTGTGCTCCACTTGTCCAGTTTTCATCACATTTTTGAAGGACACGGCGCACACCATGCCGAAATATGTCAGGTTTTCAGCAGATAGCTCTTTGGGAATCACCTTGTTAGAGCAAAAATACTATTTTCTGCCTGTCAAACTGTTTTATCTTTGGCATTTTGTAGATTCAGCTAAAGAAATTGGACCAAATGTGTTTTTGGACAGACTACTTGTAACATAGGAGTCTAAAAAACTGGTTCTTTGCTTAGTCTTTACTTGTGCGTAGACACAACACAGGTTCCTCTCATTCCTCTGAATATGGTATGCAGAATGAATCAAGAGTGAGTGAAAAAGCAGCCAATGCCCCCCCCAAAAAACACTTTGAAAGACCTTCAGAAACCTTGAAAACTACTGTTGAAGACCAAAAATGATAAGAAAGCCTAGCTGTTTGGAAGCAAAAATAAAGAAATTAGGGGTCGCTCATTTCCACAGTAATATAGATATTGATCATATAAGCTATATCACTCTGTGCTGTGAGGCAAGTCGAAGCATCCCTTGGGATTTTCTGTCAATCATATATTATTATTGTGATACAAAATGAAACAAAGGTAATGACTGAATTTTTAATGTACTATATTAGTATGTTGAAGGCACTCATTTACCAACACAGAGGCAACATAAGCTAAATTAAAAAAAAAAACCCATAAAACCTTCTGTCAAAGAAAACCCAAGTCTGTTTTCATAGTTACCAGATGGTGGAAATTATTACAGAGTGACACATCAAAGGCCCTGATTGATAGCAAGGAGGATAACAAAATTTGTAAAGGGGTGGATCACTTTTTTGTGTGGAGTAAACAACTAATCAGCAATGTGACTCACCACCCGAGGAAAACAGGGAAAAATGTTGGTAGAAACTATTGGGAAAGCTCCATGTCTTATGGCTTCAGCTGGACTGAGGATGTCCACAGCCCTCAGCATGAGTGCGCCATCTGTCAGGAGATGTTGGCTTATGCTAACATGATGGCAAGCAAGCTAAGAAAGCACTGGAAAATCAAACATCCCTTTCGAGAGATACTAGGCCTACTTCAAAAGAGGACTGCATCTGAACTGAAGGGAGCAGGGCTCTTTGTTGGACTATGTGAAAGTGTCAGATAAGTTTATGGAAGTGAGGTATTTACTAGTGGAGCTTATTGAAAGGAAGAAACTGTGGGTGTCATGCAAAGTAAAATAAAATGGGCCTTCATCTAAAAAAAATCAATCAAAAGAAGAACCGATGACATGTCAGACGACACAGAGGCTGTTTCAGGCAAATCTGAATACACGTGTGCCTTGAAAATTTGGTTTGCCCTTGGGTATGCCTTGGGCATAAACTTTGCACCATATATTAATGGTTGTTTACTATTCATTAGAGGTTTTGAGGCTTGTGCTCACAACACTACGCCCCCAATAAAATCCCTATAGGAGCTGTATGGTGTATAGATGAGTGTTCTCTTATCTGCTAGATTTTTTGATCCATCACTCATCCCGCTGAACAGCAGGATGTGCACATTTTTGTTGTCTCATTTTTAAAGTGGAAGTGCCACACAGCTGCCCAGAAACATTTAGTAGCTAGTGTTCAATTACTTTTGAACCCTTGTAATCTGGGTACTTTGTGTTAAGAGGGCTCTATCTCATGCACAGTTCTTTAAATATTGGCATAAGCCTGCTTAAATTAAAGCCGAGACCTTGCATTTTAATATAGTTTTAGCTTACTTCCAATTAAATGTGCTGAAACCCAGAAGAAGGCTTGAAGAACAAAAGGTATAATTTTCCAATTTAGTCTGTTTGTGTGTGTGTGTGTGTGTGTGTGTGTGTGTGTGTGTGTTTGTATGATTTTTCCCATCTATAACATAAATTAATAAAGTCAAAAACAAAAAAAATGTCATCAGGTCTTGACAGAGGGAGTCGTTATTAAGTGTGGACACTTATGATTAGCCATGAAAAGTGTTCTGTTCTGTCTCTAAAACATAATTACAGACAAGCACAATCTGACAGGCTAATAACTCTTTAGCACTTGTGGTTTTACATCTTGACTAAATACTGAATAATTCCTATAAGTGCGGCCTGGAAAAAAGTGAGCTCTTGAGTCAGTAACTCGTAAACCTTCTTTCAGTGAGGATGAGGGGAGATTTGAGAACAACAACACAACAAAACAAATTTTATGAATATTTCTGTCAGTGGAACAGCCCTCGTAGAGTCAAAATATCTGTCAGGAGTCCAAACAAGCATTTTGTTTTTCCCCCAGTCCTTCTTTTACCGATTCACTTGTCTGCTTTAAATTATTGTCTTGCTATGTTATGCTATGTTTTGATGAAACATGATGCTCCCTCCACCGTGCTTCAGACTTGGGTTTTGAGGCAGTGTCTTTTTTTCCCCTCAAAAACAGTGTTGAGCATTTTTCTGAGAATTTTTTTTCTCCCCTGACTATTTTCTGGTCTCTTCAAAGAACATCCAGCTGTTCTTTGCAAACCGGAGTGGTGCTGCAATATTTTTCTTTCTTTGTTTGTTTTCCTTTTCCTCTGTCTTATTCCATGTTTTTTTTTTTTTTCTTTAAAGTGGATGTATGAACAAAGATTTCACAAGTTGTTAAAAATCTGCAACTGTTTTGCTATTACCCTTGAGTTATTTTTTTTAACATGTTTTTTTAGGATTGCATGTTTGGCTCTTGGTGTTATCTTTGCAGGACATCCACTCCTGGTGAGAGCAGCAACAGTTCTAAACTCCTTTCATTTTGTAAACAGTATTGCTTTATTGTGGATTGATGAACATCCAGATCTTAAGAAATACTTTGGAACCATTGCCAGCTTTGTGAATCTCTGCAACACTTCCTCTAAGGTCCTGTCAAACTTGTGATCAAGGCAAGAGCCGTTACTTTGTCAGTTACCAGACTTTGTATGCTTTTATTTGTAGGGAGGGGCACGTCTGCAAACCACACTTCCCACGCCTGACTCCAGGCATCTTTTGCAGAAGTCAGAGGTTACTTTTTCCAACCTGCACTGTGAGTAAATAATTAACAAGTACGACTGCATGAGTGTTATTTATTTACTTAGATAGTGTTTGCCGATCATTTTGACTTAGATGAAGATCAGACAACATTGTGAAGAAGAAATGTAGGAATTCCAAACAGTTTACCATCCAACTAGCGACAACACTTTCATGCTTCATTGCAGACATGAATATGTTAAAAAAAAAAAAGTTTGATCCCATCAATGAACATAAGAAAAATAAGAACAAATAAGAACATTGAAACTGTAGCTTCTCTCAAGGTTCACCATTGTTACTTGTTGTAAATTAAAACCAGTCTGCTGTTTCTTTTCCTTCTATCATTATACATGTTAATGTCTCTTGAAAAGGGCATTTGTACCATTATCGCACTCGGTGGGTGGTTTCCAAATTCAAAAGGTGCAGATTTCTCAACTACTATCATTAAAAATGCTGAATTAACAGTAAACAGAGAAATGGGGATAAAAATGCATAATTACTCGAGTTTGAGTAAGCCGCACCTTTGGCATAATGAGATCTTCTGCATTCTGTTAAATTAAAAACCATCTAAATAGTCCCATGGCATAATATTTATTCATAAAGGACATGCATTTGTAAGTAAACTTTCATAATAAATTATTTTGTGCAATTTGCATTCAATTAGAATATTTTTACTCAAAATTTAAAAGGGAATATTGGGGATATTGACCCAGCAAAACTTCCTCCAAGCAAAAGTCCCTGAGGCTTTACAGAAATGTAATTGACACCACAGCGGATAAAAGAACACCATAATGTGCAGCACAGTTGTATATATTAGGATGTAGACCCAGTGAAATCAGGCACAGCTGTTGTGAAAACAACCTCCAGTAGTACGGTTTTTTGGATCAGAACCCTTTCGGCTGACAGATGAAGTGTGTCTCTTTCTCAGAGTCTGTGGATAACCCTGTCCGACCTCCAGGAACATCAGTTTGTAGAACATTGTGTTAGAAAATCCTCCTGGGATGTGAGTCGGGGAGCTCTGGAGCTAATAGGTACAGATATCCATTTTCTTCCCTGCCTGCACTTTCTTCTTCATTCGGCTGCACTGCAAAAAATGTCCATCTCAAACGTACTTGCACACATAAAGTGGCAGCTGCTGGCCAGGGCTGAAAGGGTTTGAAGTGAGCTGCACTGTACTGCAGCCGAAAAAATTAAAAAATTAATGGCTCATTCACAATACAGTAACAACAGGACGGCAACTTCCTTGGGACTACGAAAAATGAGTATTTGCCCAGTGATTATTTTTTATTTTATTTTATTTTTTTGCTGTGGGACACAAACTGCAAGCAGTTTTAGTGACTAACTGGTAACCCGGCATTTAAGTGTTTAACATCTTCAACCTCTGGGTGACCACTTTGGATCACATGGCAAATGCACATGTCCCCTGGTGGGATGCTACATGTCTCCAAAACAGCTGACTGACTGCAGTCACTCTCAGACAGACTGGCAAAGGTTGGCAAATAATGGCCACCTAATTTATAAATGCGACCAGGTTTCCAACATGTTGCAATCAACATGTTGAATCTAGCTGTACCAGAGAGTGCAAGTCATCTGCAACACATCCCTTTGCAATATGGGACTTGCCCAAGTGCCTATTTCATTTTGCAGTTAACTCGCTGTGCCACAGCAACTATTTTCTTCATTATTTTTGGAGGAAATTCTGTTTCAAATCTATGGGATTCTGGGTGGACTCTGGATGTAAGTAGTTAATTTTGTAGTTAAGTAGTTAAGTTCTGTTTAATGTGACTTTCTGTGTATGTAGACAGCAACAGATTTGCAACAGACGGCAAAGGATTTGTAATTTTTTTTACAGACTTATTGCAGTTTTATTGGCATACTATTACAAACAGATTGCATGTAATTGCTAACTTTGCCCCATTCAGTCACAAACTGATAACAGACTGACTCCGTCTTACTGCAGTTTATCAAGTTGCTTGGAAGACAGCAGCGACTGTGAGTCGTTGCACATCTGGTGCCTGTCTTTGAGGAAGCTTTTTCAAATGCAGTGAGATCACAAGTCCACTGCACACAGTTGCACGGTTAATTTTGGTTGTAACACAATCTCCATCCATTTTCCCCCTAGTGTGACATTGGTATTATGGGGAATCGCTGTAATATATGACTTTATGAATACACACACAGACACAGACTAGCATGTGGCAATGACTTACGGAATGCCAAGGAAATTCGCTGAGCAAAAGAACCAACGACAGCACAAAAATGAACCTCACAACAACACAACACCAGCTCTTCCACCTACTTTCCCCCCACACAGCTACAACGTGTAGACACAGATCTCTGGAGCTCTCTGTGGCACCTATGAGCTCCCAGAGCAGCACCTTGCCCGGACCTTTAATGGTGTTTACTATCAGACACAAAAATACAGTAGCTATAACTTCAAAAATTATTGCCATTAAAGTTGAGTTGTCATTGGAGGATAGTTATGAGTGTAGTGGACCTCATGTACTTGATCAGTCACAGCACATGCATGAGATTTTCCTCTGATTTGAAGGATCTTCACAAGGACTACAAACTATCTTAAACGGATGCCGTTAAGTGGCCTTATTTTTGAAATAATGTGCCTTTGCTGTTTTAGACAGCACTTCAGCTCTCATCGCTGGCCTGCGTGACTCGTTAATTTGGATATTTTTTGCAGCGTGCTTCACCTCTAACAGAAAAAGACAGAGACGAGAACAGGCTTCTGGGAGATGACTGACGGCTGCTCTCGGCCAACCAGAGCAGGGATGCTGGGCGCACCTCGCCTGCTTCTCTGACGCTATTGGCTCCTCTCTGGAGAGTCGGGGTTTTGTTCTAATATTAATGACTGCCGAGGAGACGGCAGCGCATCTATGTGGTCCGCCTGACACTTGATCGAGGGGGAGAGATGCGTTCGTAACAGCCGCCGTGAAGACGAAGGAAGGAAAGGAAGGGAAGGGCACGAGGATCACACGAATCTTTCTCCGTTCCTTCGCCACATTGCTTTTGGACTTTGCCGTTTCGCCTCATGCAGAAACCCGTGTGTTTTCCCGAGGAAGAGAGCCCACAACTGATTCCTCATCAGCTGCGTGAGAACAAGAAGACCACACATTGTTGACTGGCTTTATGTTGCGCGCTGGGGCTCTCTCCCGTCATCGGAGGGGCGCACTTGATGGGAATACAGACACAAAACTGCTTTGTATCCGATGGTGATGAAACCCGGTAAGTTTACTCTGTTTGCTGCTTTAATTTCTATCTCTCGTTTTCGTCCGCGTCGCGCGATTGCGTCTGCGCAACGGCTTACAAGTTCACGAAAAAAAACGAACGAAATTGAGCGATTCCTGTGGTTTTTGTCGCACACACAGAGGAAAAAAATTACACATAAGGTTGCTTCCTAAATGTCAGTCACTCATGTGCGGATTGCAGAAATTAGGGACAAATACTACCAGATAACGAAGCTTGAGACTGGCCTCGAACCCCCCTGTTTGGACGTGGAGACGCGCTTTTGCGCAACTATGCAGGATGCGCCTTTTAACCGGACTGGATTTTGGCTGTGTTTGGATTAAGAAGGCAAATCAGTTAAAGACAAGAAATGCCCCCATGTTTTTGTGTGTGTGCGCGGGTACGCTTCTATGTGTGTGTGTTGGTGGATGGAGTGATTGGCTGGCAGCTTCATGTCCTCGGGTGCTGCTTAGTGAGCACACACCAGACACGTCTCTAAGAAACCCACAGAATTCCCCCCCCCCCCCCCCCCCCCCCCCCCCCCCCCCCCCCTTCAAAAAACC
>VUQG01046114.1:0-19401 GCA_015106755.1 Etia nguti
GGTACTAAAAAATAAACCTTAGACTCAAAGTTAGAACAGGCTTTTCCCCGCAGCACGCCGTGTAATAAATACAAAGAAAACGGCGGCCCTTACAACGTATGTCTAAAAATGTATCGTTTCATGCATCGGTTAAAACATTCGACGCCAGGTACACGATGCCCAGCTGAAAACACTTCACGCAAGTCGAGCTGCCCAAGATTCACAGAATTTACAGAAAATGTTAAATTTTTGTGATTTATATTGTTGTCGGGACGATAGATGTCTTATATCGGGATATGAGATTTTGGTCATATCGCACAGCCCTAGACTAATCTACTACTTGTTTGACAATAAAACAAACTTATATTTAAAATCATTATCATAATATCTTAGTGATGACTCACACATAACTACACATAGCAAATGTTAGGGAAGTTTTTTTATGTTTCATGTGTCTGAAAGAAACAAAATATTGGCTGATATGTCAGATTTTTAAATCCCCAAATAATAGTATTGATATCGGTGTTAAAAATCAGTTGGAAGCCATTTTGCTTATATTTTATTGTTATTTGTCATCCATAATGACATTCTCACATTTACATTTTTGCTTTTTTACCTCACTGCTGTTTTAAGTCTTACTTAATTTGCCTTTGTTTATATGTATCAGAATATCTGAATCTTTACTCATTCAGTTTTAAAAATCCTAAATCGGTTTGGTTCTAATTACCTGGACATACACTAACCTCTTTGTTTTAAACTCTGGCCTTGTTTAAAAGGCACACCCATGATTGTACAACAGTAGAAAGACGACAAACAATAACAAAAAGCATAGTAGATCCCCTTTAATAAATTTACTCATGTCATCATCTTGTAATGGCGTACAGTCAAATGTGCCTAGACTTTTATATGACATTTCAACTGCAAGAATGTAAAACAGAGTATTGATAATGAGAAAATGGTACAGAAGAAAAAAAGTCTTTTGAATCAGACCACAGGGGATGAGTCAAGGGACTTCAGCTGAATGGTTGAGTGGTCGTCCTGACCCTGGGAAGAAAAAGAAGAAAAAAAAAACAGCAACAAAAGAGCAGAACTCATTAGTCGCCTCATTAAGAACATGTTCGTCCTTCAGCTGGTCTGAATATAGTCACTGTGTTGCAGCTACAGCTGCTGCTGCTCGTGCTCAGACGGGGACACAACGTCCCTACGACACCGAGATAAAGTACAGTATACCGAAAAGTCATGTGGAGTGGCACGGAGCCGAGTCGAAGCTTCACATTTTATTTGTCTTACTGAATTATCCAGCACATAGAACATTTCACATGAGAAAGCCAAGCATGATGAATGGCTGTCAGAGGCAGAGTGACATGGTGGATTTATCAAACAGGGCCTAACACTCATACATCAGGCCAGCCTTCAGCACCATGGACAGAGGCTTTTAGAGCTGAGCCATCTGTCAAAGACAAAGGGAGTTAAAATATGACATGCCGTGCTCCGCAGGTATCGCTCAGGTCAGACTAGGTCTGCCTCTTTGCAAACACAGATGCACAAATGAAGCTTGGCAGAGCTCAATGCCACATGCTTATACTCTTACATAGATAAAGAAAAGCAATTCAAGGTCACTCGCTGACACAGAGGGACTCCAGAAGAAAACAAAAACACTTATAGGCACAAACAGTTGAGCTCTGAATCAACCAGTCACTCATACCTGAAGTGTTGCAGTTCAGTCCTGACAGTCAGAGGCAATACTAAATGAGTTCACTGACCAAACATGTTCTTTGAGATTAAGGTAGCCCAGAGACATTAGCCTTACTGCCTTTAAAAAAAAATTGTATTATAGTTTTTACACCTCCTGATGTGATTACATATGTCGTAGTTGAGTGAATACACTGAATGTAACCAGGAAACTCATCTCTCCTGCTGTCGCTCCCAATTTCATGCATTTCCACGATCTCTTTGTTTTATCCCCCTCTGCTAGCCGCTGACAGTTTGGGAGATAGCTTCCCCCCCCTGCCCCTTCTTCCTTCCTTTTGTCTGAATTTGTACATTCAAAGGAAGCCATATTAGAAAAAATACTGTGGATTTAACTTAAATCCCACATGAAAAGAACTAGTGAGCTGTCACCATTTAATCCGCAGTGAGGACGAAAAAATTATGTTTCTCGCTGAATCTTCAAATATTTCAAATATTAAAACCCACCTTGTTCTATTCAAAGAAAGCCATCTGCACCATGGCAGATATTAAAGCATTCTCTGTGAAGGCTTATGGATGGGTGTTCCTACTGGTTACATATTCATTTTAATTTTGTAAGGATCATTGTCGGCCTGTCTGAGATTTGATGCTGCAAACCACCGATGGGAGGTACAAGTTCAGTAGTGTATTTATTTATTCTACTTTTAAGTCAATGGCTAGAAGGTAATTTTCCTTATATGTTATCAGATTACATTTTATAATGTTAGCCTGCTGATCCACACTTATTACTACAACAGTGTACAGAAGCATTACCAAAACGACTTTTAGAGAATATAGGAAGGCGCTATTTAAACACTTTTTAATCCATAATTTTCCAAATAGGTTGTATTCATAACAGTTTTATTCATACAACAGCCTGAATAAATGCTTTTTTTCCGTATAGAAAGCTCCAATTAAATATTGAATTCCCTCGCTTTCTGAGATAAGATTAAAGAAAAAACTATAACACCGCAAAAGACTGCAGAAAGCAAACAATGTTCACGGTGCTACAGGCATTTTTATACGTTTGAATTATCAGCTTATTAAAGTTACAAACTTCCACATAGGTCAGTCGGTGTAGCTACGGGCAACCACGTTCCAATGAAAAGTGAAATGTCAACATGCATTTACAATCCTGCTGCTAACACTATATTTAATGCCACTGCTTGCTTTTAAGAGGCCTTTATAGGCAGCCATTGGAGAAACAACCAGATGACCTATGGACTGCAATAACAACGCACTGATTGCTTGTAAGTCTGAATAAAAAGGGATTTGCCTTCGGAGGCAGGTAAAGTGCTTCTATATCATGAGCGGAGGGAGGTCTTTGTTAATGAAAAATATATTTTAAAATAAAATCAGCGTGAATTGTTTAACGCTTCACAGGCTTTTTTATGGGTTTTACACGCGTATCTTCAGCAAGCCTAGATTTGTCCAGCGCATCGCCCTTCTGATCATGCACCACTGTGTATTTCCTGAAAAGTAGAAGCACGGTGTCAAAGCAGATTTGGTACGACTTGTCGATGGGCGAGCAGTCAAAAGCCATTTGTGTGAGTGCATTTCGGCTCTGCCTGGCCTCTTCCTGTCGACATTTCCATAACTGTCCATCACTCACAGCGTGTCCCACCGAACAAATCTTGTGCTTTTTTTAATCCTCTGGTTGTTTGCACACATATATACATGCGTGACAACTAAGTAACACAGACCCAACAACACAATAATTATTAATTACTTCCATTTTAGATGTTTCCTGACTCAAAGTAAAGAATTCACAAGGCCATGAAAATTGGAGGTTTCTTAAAATAAGTGAACTGTCATATTGATAAATACACAACCATAAGTCTTCCTGGGGCCACTGTTAAGAATCAGCCTGAGCTGAATGTAGGAATGACACGACTCCACAGAGAGCTTTCTCACTAATTGGATGACCCATTTTCAAACAGTTTATTAGTTTCCTGGGCTCCTGATTGATTGCTGCCTCTCTTTGTCTCACTGTTTCCTCCATGAAGTGGACACGGAACCTGTGCCTGTCAGATCGATACAGAGGCTAATGAGTTACTCGCATGCATTTGCTCACATTAATGATGTATTGCGAATTAGGGGAGGGAGGAAAAAAATGGGAGGCCCAAAGTACCTAACAAGCAAACATGTCAGGATGTGCAGGAGCACTATTTTTTTTTTTCTTCTGGTTTCAAACAAGCACGGTCAGCCTCGTGGCACAGATGCACCACCGCTCCCATTAGATTAGCGCTGCAGACGCATCGATATTCCAGTTAGACCACATTAATCATTACTGAACATTAGGGAGAAGTTGTGAAATGGTGGGAAAGCCACCTACAGTTACAGACCTCGTGAAAAAGCAATGTTCGTTCTGCAAGCCTGTTAATGTAAGGCTTCCATCTGCAGACAGGTCTGCTGCAGATTTTGTTCCCCACTCTTAGGTTTGAAGAAGAGTTGGATAATGACTGGTTACAACAGTGTTTTGAGGTTGAATAGACCAGTTTCCATTACTTTTGTGGCTTAATAATAATGAATACCTAAAAAAGCTTTTTTATTTTTTCAGGATAAATACCAGTTCACTCTCTGATAATATGCACCCACCAAACGGATAAAGCATGTGGGATGAGTGTCACAATTTTTTACTTAACCATGGAAGCGCCGAGAGGTGGAGGTGGAAATAATGGGGAGTTATAAAATCTCATTGGTTCAGCTTTTGTGTGTGTCATATATCGGTTCAGTTTTTAAAAATGAAAAGAATAAAATAAATACATTAAAAAACACATTTTGTTTTTCTTCTGTGAATAAAGCCACATCTGTGCTTTGGATAAAGCATCCTTTTTTGTGTCAGCGTTGGTGTGATTCTGAGCTCCCGTGGTCTGCTGGTGACGCATCTGCCAATGAAGGACTGTGCAGGTTCAAACAGAAATATGCAGGACTCAGCAGAAATTGAAGTGCAGCGCCCGCCAAATTTGCAACAATAACCATATATTCAGCCACAGCCTCAGCCATCACAGCCAGGCGGAGCAGCAGCAGCTGCGCTCACATCTAGTAACCAAACCCTGTCACAATTGAGCCTGTTAAAATGAGTAATAAGCACTAAATGCATCATAAAGTTTCACACCTCTCCTTTCGGTAGTGTCTGCAGGGTTTTTCCCTTAACAAGCAATGTGTAATTGGACTGGACCAACACAACATCAGCTGTTTATACGGATCAGAAGGAATGTATAGCATAATAAGGGAAATAAAGCTTTTGTTGCCCACTGTATTATATTGTACAAGAATGTGAACAAGCATTTTTTTGAAGGAAAGAAGCAATGTTTAAATCCTGCACTATTATAATATTAAGAAGACTGGAATACTAATAATTACTGACACTACCCAACCTGCTATTAATCTGGTCAATAAATACTATTCTTTTTATGCATTATTATGAATTGTGAGTGTGGTCAGAGGTCAGATAGGAGGACCAAGGAGGTCAAGACTAGATCAGACTATTTCTTGAAATGAAACCAGATTTTACTTAAAATACGTGTGGTGAGCTTTCTTTCATGAATACAGTAAAGATAATGGCCCAAAACAATGAAAACATTCATTTTAATGGCAAACAATATCAGCTCCTTGGATCCAGACAGCACCATAAAACCTACTGAAAAGCTGTGGAAAGCACTACAATAGTGATAAAAGGCTTAACAGGGGGGGAAAAAAGCAAGCATTGGTGATGCTTAGACACAATAACAACATAAAAGTACAGTTTTGTTTTTAGATTGCTGGCTTTGTGATGTTGTGCTTCTGCTGACTTGTATGAAGTGTCAACACCGGCTGACAGCAACAAATACAAAAATACGAGGCAAAGATACAGAAATGAAGTGGAGATTAAAAAAACATTTTGAATCTACTGTGCTGGGCTGTAAGGACTAATGTAATTTTGTTCTTCTTGGCACAGACCAAGGTTTAATGTTACATGGGTTCTATAACAGCTCTTATTTTAAAATGAAGTTAAGGTAGATAATTGGTCATTAGCACATGCCCACTCTATAGTATTATTTGACCTGTTTTTGCTGATGGCTGACAAATTAAAATGATGCAGCGCTTGATGACATGTTGACTTAGGCAACATGCCATAATGCAACTAGGCAACATGATGATATTATAATATATCCTGTATAAATCTGATTTTGTGCATATGGAAGCTGTTATTTTGTGAAATTAAAATGACAGGATCCCTGCATAAAGTGTGTTAATTTTAGCCTGTTGCTAGGTGGTTACCAGGCAACCTGGTAGTGTCATAATATGTCATGCAAAACTGAAGTATTGTGGATATAAATTAGATGTTATTGTTGTGAAATCAAAAAAGATTACTAGATGGCTGCTAGGCAACAAGATGACATCATAATATCAGATATAGATAAGAACCTTCAGGGGCAAAAGATGTGCCTGTGTGACAAGGTTGGAGGTTCAACTCCTGATAGTGTAGGAGGAGTTGGTAGTCAAACAAACCAAAACACAGAGATACAGTTTGTGTGTTACGAACCACTGTACATTGTATGCTTGGATTGGGTAGTCTGCTTTGTCATGCTGTAGACCCAAACACTGCTAAATTAGGCCATTAATTCAAACTTAAGGAACTGCTTTCATTTAATGAATTTAAGGCAGTTTTAAAAGACCTGGATGCATTTTTCTTGAATATTATCACCTGTGTTTCTGGCATTAATTACTCTTATTGAGGTATTCATTCTTCATTGACACTGAACTTGAGAAATTGTGGTTGTTTCTGTGTTTTATTTTATTATTATTGCCTGTACTGGTGTTTAACTGGTGTTTCGATTTTGGTGTGTGTGTGTGTGTGTCTCTGTGTGTATGAGCTACTAATTTATGCAACTCATGATTATACTGCTGTCTTTCTTGGCCAGAACACTCTTGTAAAATAGATTTTTAATCTCAAGACTCTTATTTTTTTGGGTTAAATAAAGGTTAAATAAAAACAAAATCAGCTTTTCTGCACATGCCAGACCTCTTTTTTGCTTTCCAAACAGACAGTTTACCTGCTCGGAAACACCTGCCTGATTGGTCGACAGCACTCAGACTACAAGTGAACCACAAAGAGAAAACATTTAGCTTCCAGCCACTTTCCCACATATTATCAAATTCATACAGAAAGGGGTTTTAGAGCTTCTGATCCAGCTAACTTGATCATAAATGTGAACATAGCAGGTGTTGTAATCGAATCGAGCTAGTTAGAATTTGTGTATTTTCTTAATCTCCAAAAACTACAAGTAAAATACTCCAAATTAGGCTTTAAAAAAAGTTAGATTAATTACTATATTACAAGCCACCCATAAGGGGGAAACACCTTACTCTCACCGTGTAATCGTACAAGTATTACTTATATCCCTTATATGTCTTTAATCTTACTGTCTGTAATCGAAAATTGATTTAACTATTGCACCACAGGGCTTTGCTAAGCTCCAAATAAATTTTATGCTGTATGGGCCTATGGCCTAAATAAAGTGATTCTGTGTGTGTGTGTGTGTCTGTGTGTGTCTTCCATCATAACTGGTGGCCTTATTCTTTGATGTAATGACGGCAGCGTTGGGTGGATTTTATTAGATGAGGGTCGAGGCTCATGAGAACCATTGAGCCGAAGAACACCTGCAGCTGAAGCGCTGTGCGGTGCTTCTCAACCACGTGCACCTCAAATTATACCTGACTGAACAACAAGCATATTTCTACACAAGATACTCATCTGTTTTGTTCCTTGCTCGAGTTTTAATGCTAATCAAGCATCCTTGCTCCCTGCTGTCTGTCAGGAGTGTTTACACCATTTTTGTTTTTTTTAAAAAACTAACTCCCAAAATGAACACAAAAATGGCTGCAGTCCGCCATCAATCACTCTCCCGGCCCACCGGGGTGTGTGGATGGCAGCTCAGTGTGATTCCGTACACTGTGCGGCTGCATGTGGCTCGCAGTAAGGTTATACAAAATAACCATATTCCTTCAGTTCATTACACGCTTCCCTGGAAACTGGAACAACAATAACCAAGGCCGCGTGTTTGATCTTCATTATCTTTTTGATAAATTCTCCTTTACTCGCTCTGTCCTTGCTTGCTGTTGATATTTATGCTGTTCTGTTCTCTCCAACGTGTTCCCTCTCATCTACAGATAAGACAAATCCACTACTTTAGATTGTGTCATGGCAAAACCGAGTGACCGTTTCATATTGATGATATTTGTGTTGCACATAAATTTTCCATCCAGATTATTTGCAATTGAAATGAAGGGAGCGGAGGTAGTTAACAGTCTGGCAATCTGCTCTCCTCCATAATGTACGCAACCCAAATGATGTCTCTACTGACTGAAAGCTGTTCATCTATGAAATAAAAGAAACTGAGTGACCTATTAAATTGTATTATGTTAATGGCGGAATTAGCAGCAGACTGTGGAAAACCATCACATTTATTATTGTCCCAATAACAAATTGTTCTCTCTGGAGGGCACGTTAAAACATTTGCCTCTCACTGGGGAATGAAGAGCACTTGCATAGTTTGGCGAGGGGGCTCGCTGCTGAATTTGTTGCGATCGCTAAAGAAAAAAAAATGTGTCAAGAAAAGCTCTAAAAAATGAATGAATGTGACTAAAAGCCCTTTATTTATGTGCTCTCTGTGTGACGAGCTGTAGAGATTTCTGCCATTTGTAAGCTCTGTCTCAATTCTGTCAAAAGAGAAAGCTTTCCTCGGTCCTCTGAAGTGCATCCAAAAGAACATGGGTGATAACGAGGGCCTGGCTTCTCTCTCTCTTCGTCCTGCAGGCCATTAGTGGGAAAGGCTTTTTTTTTCTGGATCTCGATTCTAAGAAACAACTATTTCTGTCTCTGCTGGCTTTTCTTTTACGCCGGTAGGGCCTTGTTGCTGAGTCCTCCCCGCTGGCATCAAACAAGGGGTGTAAAGATTGAGCAAGTGCCATCGTTTGCAACCCTGGCACAGGATTAGCAAGGTGAGAAAATGTGAGAAGGGTTATTGAGCCTCATCAGAATCAAAGGGAAGCCAAGGTAATGAGGGGGATTCAATCAAAGAAATGGGACTGCTCTTAGAACACAGAGGTTTTAAGCCCACAGCAGTGAGGAGACAGATACTCTTATACAACTCGACCAAAGCCACATTAGTGTGGGATTCAGGTAGACTGCCAAATCAATGGATACCGTTTTATTGTGAAACACTGATGGGGATGTTCCCTGGTGGCCAGAGGGTCATTTTGGCCTGTCATGAACAGTCAACTTAAACAGTGGTAATACAATAACAAGCACTGAATGAACCGACGGACCTCTGAGAATCCGTGCCACAAGATGGACTTTCTTGCTTTTGTCATAGACTTCTGGGGGATGCGGGGGGTCACACTGCAATGTCCACAGCTTGCAGCTGCGCACACTAAAGAGTCACGCAGCCTCTCTCTCGGCAAGCCATGGAGCATAACATCTACCTGCTTTTATTCCAATAACTTTTAAGTTCCAAGGAAAGGGCATTCTGAATAATGAACCAAACGAACACCTCGAAAAAGGAATAAATAGTAATATTATGTTAATATGACACATAATATCACAATAACAATATTACTTCACAGGCTCTTTCTACATCTTTACAATGCAATTTTTAAGCACATGTGATTTTGCCAAAAAACAAAAACTTAAAATAACACAAAAACTAATACCATTGCTGTTATTTTATAGATATTGCAGTTCTGTTGTCTATTTTTACCTATGACAAGAAGGTTATATTTTTGTTAGCATTTGTCTATTTGCCATTCTGTATCTAAACACTATAGACTGAAAAGATTTGAATGAATACCGTTTAAATGCACAATAACTTGGATACATGTACAATGTTCCTGATTTAAAATTATTTTTTAACCAAAATAAAATTGTGATCAAAAACTTTTTCACTGGATATTTATTACAAAACTTTTTTTTTTTTTAAATATGAAACAATGAAATCAATGCTATACGTACTGTATTCACATAAATTAAAAAATACAAGAATAATTACACTAAAAATTATGTCAAGCATGTTAAAATGGGTTACAGGCAAATAACAAAAGCCTGCACTCTCCACTTATTTCTTCTGCACTACAAACAGTATCTTTAAAAGAATAAAGAAAACTATAGAACACTATTCCCTTAAGAGTAAATACTGCTCAGAGAGTGAGCTGCTTTGGCGGACGTTTTTGCGCGCTGACAGTGCTTCTTGTTTTCCATTCTGTTTTTTGTGATCGGATAAAGGATATTTTTCTTTCTCATTGTGATTTCTGTGATGGTGAAATGAATGTTTTTTTGTTTTGTGAATCTTGTAGAGACAATTTTGAGAAGCCTGTTTTTTTTCCTTCACATTACACTCTTGGCAATGGAGAATCTTCTCCAGCTGATTGTTCTGATTATAATAATAATAATAATAATGTATACTTTATTGATCCCCATTGGGAAATTCCTCTCTGCGTTTAACCCATTCACTCAGTGAAGCAGTGGGCAGCCACCAGTGCAGTGCCCGGGGAGCAATACCTTGCTCAGGGGTACCTCAGGGTAGCCGTTCAGTGGATTCGAACCCCCGACCTTCCGATCATGGGGCAACCGCTTTTACCTACTGAGCTATCCCTGCCCAAATTATTCTACAGTTCAGAGTGAGGCCTATAATCCTGGAGGGGTTGGAGTGCCGGTGCTCTTCCAGTGATTATCATACGGAACGAGAGGTGTTTGGACAATAATATAGACGAGCTCGGTGAGTTGATTAAGACTCAGAGGGAGCATCATGAGCTGAGTTTGATGTGCTCTGAGGAGTGTTAGAGTGACATGTTGACACACACACACACACACACACTTACTTCCTGGATGATTGTGACCGTACCTGGCTTGAGGACTTTAATTTGAGACAAAAGGTGGAGGTATTGCACTAGTTGTGATTGAAAAGTGGTGTAATCCTAGTCACATTACTGCAATTGAACGCTTTTGTGAATGTTTTTGAATACTGAAGGTGTTGGCTTTTTGAATGTGCCTGTATTACTTGCAGAGGGAAATCATCATTGCTGTTTGAATCCCCTTTGAATCAACACACTGCTCAGATTCCTCTGATACAGCTAATGGAAAGGTCATTCAAATGATCGTCGCTGTGATGAATGTCTATAGATAATTCATGGATCCTGACAACTTTGTGCGACACTTAGTGAACATGCCACTGATTATTTTTTTCTGTGGACACATACAGAACATCTTTACCGCCTTATTGTATAATATATAGATTTACACTCTGCTCAAACTCTGTTTTCTTGTATTGTGGAGGAATTTTGGCCCACTCTTCTTTACAACATTGCTTCAGTTCGTTAAGGTTTGCAGGGTTTCATTTGTACACATGGTTATGCAACAGAATGTCAATCGGGTTGAGGACTCATTGCAACACCTTCATTCTGTTATTTTTCAGCCATTCTGTTGTAGGTATTTTTCTGTACTTGTCCTGAAGCACAACCCACTTTTGGTAAAGCTTTAACTCTCAGACAAATGACCTCACATTTGACTCGAGAATACTTTGGTATACAGAGGAGTTCAGAGATCAGAGGTCCTGTGTCTACAAAACAAGCTCAAATCATCAGCCCTCGTCCACCGCAGTTGGTAAGACTGGTTCAGTCTTTTTCTGTTCTGTCAGGAAAGTTAACATTTAACATGCCAACTGAGGCTGGAGTATGAGATGGTTTTGGAATTTTTCAAAATTTCTCTGAGCATTGCATGCTCTGATCTTGGAGAGAATTGGGAATTTGGGTGTGGTGTCCCCTCCTGGTAAAACTTTGGCATTGTGTTCACACATCCCTGTATGCTGTGGACCAGTGAAGCGCCAAAGATTCTGCTTTTACAGAGATGCTTACACTTACTGATGAGTAGCTAACCAAGGAAATCTGATTACCAGCACATGGTAAAAACTCTTTTTTACATGACTGTATTATTTTATATTTTTGTTTGTTGTAATTCAGTAATTTGCTAACATTTGTGATGGATAAAGCATTTCATGTTTTCTCTTGAAGTGAATTTTTAACTATATATAAAAAAAATTGGATTACTGTTAGTCATAATAAACAAATAGTTTAAGCTCCAAGCAGTCTGTTGTTCTTGAATAGAGATGGAGTCCTGGCCTGAATTACTGTTTGGTCTGCCCCTGCTACTTATTTGTTTTCTTCAGATTGAAACATCTATGTTTTCCCCCTCTCATGAGAAGAAAAATCACACCCCAACATAAATTGTTTCACCCCAAACCAGGGCTTATGCTCATCACTCATACAGCTGGTTGCATTTCTTGTCATCCTCCTCCTCTTGCTTGTGCAGTGTATTTTCATAGTTCAATAGTCCAAATTGGATATTGTTTATGATGCATGATATTGAAAAGAGACAGACTCCGGAGGGACCGGCGACAGTCTCGTCAACTGACTGAACAAGCTAACAAACAGATCCAAGTGATTTTTGTTGACGCTCGGAGACACACACCTCCCTGAGCACAACAAAGGGACATTCATTCTATATTTATGCCACCACTGAAGTGTCAGAAATATTGATGACCCTGGGCAGAAATTAGCCTGCTTGTCATAACAGAATAGTGCAAATGCAGTTATTTTTTTCTGCTTTTCATCCAATGCGGCGCTTGCAGCCTCTCATCATGTAACCAGAAATTGTGACTGAACAAGCACAAAGCCCTGACACACTGGATCATTGTCAGTCTAAATTTAAACTAACGCACATCTGTCACTTTGTCTCAATAAAGTACGAAAATGCTCCAAGGTTACGGAAGTTACTTGCTTAATTGAAGTGAGACAAGTTGTTTTCTGTTGTTGCCATTAGGGAATTTCAATATCAGCTTGAATCTGTCATTAAATGCAAATGTGGGAATAAGTAAGACTGAGTAGGCGCTTTTAAATACGACTATTCAGGGGAGACACGCCCTCTTTTGTTTAGGTTTACTTTGCTAACTGAGTTAGGGAACTTTAATTCAAAAATCACTTTTCACACAGGCCCAGGCTTGTAAGTAACAGATGAAAACATTGATTCCTGCCTTGGATCAATTCCTTTATTTCCTTGACTCAAAGTTCACCATCAAACTCTTAACCACAGAGAGCCATGCCGGGAAGAGAAAACAATCAAAAAATAACAACACAAAAAACCAACAACAACGGAAAAAAAAAAAGAAAAAGATCAGCACCCAGAGAAGACAATGGCAAATGATCAGGCATTCGTTGAGAGAGGTGGCATCTCTCCTATCAGATTCATTAGTTTTCCGGCCGCTCTGACATTTCCATTTGCACACTCCAATTGACAAAATAAAATACCCGTTTGCTGTTGGCTCTCATCCCTCAGCTCCGCGCCCGGTAATCACTCCTCAGCCGCACCATACATTCAAACCCCCCCAACCCCCCTCTCTTCTGCCATCCCTCCAGCGCAGCCTCGTCATGACAGCGTATAAAACATAAACACAACGCATGCCCTTTTTTTTGGCTTGAGTTTAAGGAAGAGGCATGCCGCCGAGCAGCCCCTCAATCTGAGGTCACTTTCGCAAATCACCTCGGGGAAGGGCGCATTTCAGCTTTTCATTTTCCTCCCATCACCACCTCTTGTTCTCGCTCCCTCTGTGTGCCTCCCTTGCTCTGCCTGCATACCTAAACAACTCCTCCGAAGTGCAGCCTTCTCCTGGAATCACCGTCAGCGTCTCCCTGCCAGGCTATCGACTGGCAGCGCACACAGAGAGTCCCTCGGCCATCTATTTCATTTAGACGCAACTTTTTGACTCCACCACATGAGGGGTCAAACGGCCTCTTTTCAAAACAGACTCAGAACAGAGGTAAATTATACAAATTGAGTGGCAGGAGGGAAGGGAGCGTGGCTGAGCCTCGACAGCTCAGTGAACCCAGACGACCTCGGGTTTTCTTAATTATGTCTTTGCCAACCCAGACGGAGACACATCGGATGATTATGCCGCAGATGGAGCAGAAATCTCTCAGTCTTTTCCTTTCTAAACCCCCTCCACCTCTACCCCATCCTTCCCACAATCCATCACGCTGATGCTTTCCTCTTTCCCCTCCATTCTCCCCTGCCTCCTCCTTTCCATCTTTCTCCATTCCACTACGCATCCATCCTTCTCCTCACTCCCTCCCCTCCACTATACATTTATCTTCCCACTCTTAGACTTTCTTAGGAACTCCACCCGTTTGGAGCAGTGGAAACATGCTGAGCGACTTTGGTCAAATCTGATGATGCTCTCTTCCATCGGTGGCATTTAATCAATTGAAATCTTATTTTGGGGATGAGCAGAGAGGAAGCTGTTTTTTTCATGAGCTGCACTATAATAGAATAACACAGCCAGAAGGCCAGCTCCCTCATCACTGGGGACTCCATAGATTGAGGTGATCGAGTTGTTCGAGGATGAATTTTGAGTACTGCCTATGCCGGCTGGCAGGCTGTGCGCCACTGTAACTTGAAATTCAGTAATAGCATGTAAAAATGTCAATAGCAATTGCGAAAGGAAACACAAGGTCTTGTATTGCTGAAGACCATTCACAAAACTTCGAAACATGCAAATAAGAGCACAATTAGCATCTGGACGGGCACAGCTACCCTCTGATTTAACAGTCACACTAACAATAACACATCTTGGAATCATGTTACATTTTACTACGAGGACAGTCATCTCAGCGCAGTTTTCGAACACACAAGGAAACCCTTTTAAGTTCTCCTGCGAAAGAGCTACAAAAACCAAGAAGGTAAACTTGGCCAGCAACACAATCAAATGACCTCCAGTCTAAGGACAAATGTTTGGGCCCTGAGTCACGCAGGCCTGGTGCCCAGTCAGTGACCCCACTGGAATCCACTCATTGCTAGAGGAAAGTGTATCTGGTGACGGGTTTGTGAGAGATTGTTGACAGGCACTAGCGTGAAACTGGTTACAAAAAGGGCGCGGCACCAAAAACATTCTTGTGATTTGCTTTTGCTTGTTCACCATTGTTTGCATGGAAGATGCTGACAGACACTCACAAGCTAATCCTCAAGTGGTAGCGAAACTATGAAGTGTTGCCTTTTTAAGTGTATCACCTGCACTGCTGAGATACAACTTTTAATTTGAAGGCGAAGATTCTCCATTCCATTCGAGTTTCGCTAAAGCTCAGGGAGTAAGTGAAGATTGTTTACAGACAAATCTGTATCTTTCATGCAAACTACAAGTGAATGATCTGCTAGCGATCAGATGCTAGCGACAGCACTACTTGCCAACTGGTGGGGGGGAAATACACATTTTTCTGTAGAAATTGGAAGTTGCCAGGGGATTGTGTGCCTGTGTGACTAAAATGTAAGTCACTAAAACTACGTGGAACCGTTTAAACAACAAAACAACTTTATTTGGATTAGTAACTAAGACTAGGTGACCACAATTGGGGTGGTTTAGGTTAAAATATAAACCTTTAAAACAAAAAGATATCATAAAAGGTAAATTTTTACTGTCTTCAACAAGTTACCATGGCATTGCTTTGGTTAGACTTTCTGCACTTTTGCTTGGTTGTGTTTATTTTTGACATTGAGGAGCACCCGTTGAACTATTGCTCAAACCTGGACAACAGTTACACTGCAGGGATACCCAGCATATTACATCCACCTTATGAAGGCAACATACTATCAACATCTAGTCTTTTCACTCGTGTGTCAGCTCATCCTAGCTGTAACTCAGCTCTCTCCCTGTGCTCTAGAATCTCTGTGTGCCAGCCAGCTCCCCGCCTCTTCCAACCTGCCTGCTTCTCGCCACAGCACGACAAATGCCTGCCTGCTTTCTACTGGCAACTCAGCGACTCTCTTCTATCAACCTCACCTCTTAGCCATCCTTGGGGGACGTCATTATTTATCAGTGTCTTGCACAATCAGTCGAAACCATCACTGCACACATAAAAACACACTCTGCCTGACATCTGTGTAGTTAGAAATTAGTTTGTCAAGATAATTGAAAAATTGCTTTTAATATAACAATTACTTCTACTGAAAATTTAAATATCTACTTGGTTATGGTGATGATTTTCCACTCTCTGAAAACTGATGCTGACATTTTTACTTGTGTCTCTATAAAACCAAGGATGATGCATTTTGAATTGAGTCTCACTCCATAATTTCACGTTGGTGATATTTTCATATAAAGAACTGTTTGCAGCACTAATTGGCTATTGATATAACACAGTATTGATTCCACCTACACACAGTTCATTAAAGCTTTGACATTTGCTGTTTTAAACCCGCAGAAACGAGTCAGTGTGCCTCCAGCCAGGAAGAGAAATAAGCAATGCCATACAAGATTTGAAAGATTTCGATTGTGCATGTGCAACTTTAAAGGATGTGTTGCAAAGTGATATTTGATTTTATTCCAAAAATAGAAAAATCATTGTGGAACAGAAATGCCCTTTGCCCTTTGTACCTCAACTGTTCTTTTGAAAAAAAGTTTCTACAGAAGAGGAAAAGTTTCCACAACTTCTCGCTGGCTCCACTCATGAGCATGCCGGAGCTGTGAGACTGCAGGATATGAGCCCTGCATCAGATCCGCCATCTGACAGAAGACCGAGCCTGTGAAAGCCTCCACAACAGATGGAGCGATGAATGGTGGTCAGGTGTCATGCACACACAAACACAGGCCTCCTCACACACTCACAGACAAGCAGGTGATATGCCTTCGCTCACAAAGCATGCATCGTGCAAGTATGCATGGAAGGACTAATTTGTACACACAAACACGTTCACATATATCAGCCCTGTCTAGCAAGTGTGTGTAGTACAGTGAATGAATTTAAAATGGTCTTCAGCAACTGGATGTATACAATACAGCACAAAGCATCCAGATAAGATGACAATCAACCTTAACAAAGTCTATTACCAGCCTTACAATAATCATGTAAATCCACATGAATATAGAGTATGTGCATGCAAAAGATACAATTTTTTAAGCTGTTCTGATTGCATTTTGTATTATATATACGTGTAGTCTGAGTTTCATTTACAAATCATGTCCACACGGGTGAGGAGTACATGTGGAGAGGGACTGGATTTACCAAAATGATGCCAAAAAATGATGACTTAGCTTCTTATTAACTTTTCAAAATTCACACGAAACTGATGGAAAGAACAGGAAATCTTACACAGAGATATCTGCTACCTACAAATAAACCTGTCAGAAATCCTATCTAATTGGTTCCCAGAATGGCAAAAAAAAAACGACAATGGGGACAAAGGACAGAAATTGCAGTGCTCATTATTACTCAGTGGCAATAGAGTAAAAATAGAACAGCAACCTTGTTGCGATTGGGAAAAATCAGTGGTTGCCCAGTGATTGAATTGAATATTTTTTATTGTGACAGATTGCAAGTAGTTGCAATGATCACCTTCAATCACAAGGTGATTGCTCAGGTTGCCTGGTGGGAGGCAACCTGTCTCCAAACAATTGCGGTCCATTTTGGGCTGACTACAGTTACCATCAGACAAAATGACAAAAGTTTGCTAATAATTGATGCCATCTAATTTTAAAACACAGACAGATTGCTAACATGTTGCCTTCAATGCGAGTCAGACTGCACCAAAGTCAGTGTCTTCGCAACACTTGACTCAGCTAGTTGCAAACTGGTTAGATTGTTGTTACAATCCTATGTAAAGCAAAGTTGCAGAGCACCTGTGTCAGTTTGAGGTTAGAGTTACCATCCTGTAGCAACTATGTCATCATTTATGGAAGAATTTCTGAAAATTCTGTTTTAAGTCTATGAGGTTCTGGCCGGATTCTGACTGTAAGTATGAATGAGTATATGAATTTCTATGAATTTTGGCAGCAACAGATTTGCAATTTTTGGCGATTTATTTGCTGATATGACATGTGATTGCCAACTTGACCAGTTTTTTATGCTGTCACGATGCAAAAAAGTCAATTTGAAAATGGCAACTGACAGTAAGAGATTGCAGACCTGGTCTCTCTCTTCAAAAGAACCATGTCAGTGGTGAGAGATTGGAAGCTAATTGACCACAGTCACAATAATTTTGGTCGTGAGGCATGACAAACCAATTTTTCCCTGGTGGGACTGTGGCTTTAGGTATAAGTGAATCCTGCTAGCACCCTTGAGCTCACAAAAAGAGTCTATTCAGCTTTGCCACTGCTCCTAAATCGTTAGAATGTATCCTATAGCGTTTCCTCGCTAGAATTAAAAGACTTGCGCAAATGACCTCAAATACTGCCATCAACATAAACAAGGCACAGGAAGCTTATGCCCTGTTATCAGGAACACACACACATACACAAACAGATTCACACAGAGGCTGATGCAGGTTTGAGTGATGGTGATGATGATGACATGGCACTTGGCAGGTCACACACACAGATGGTGGACACCTAGCGATCTCACTGGCTCGCTGCAGCGTGTTAGATTTGGAACTGAAGCCTGACATTCGTGCTGTGTCCTCAGGAATCACAAGTTCAGAGCGAAAGGGAGAAAGCCCGGGCCCCTCGCATTAAGAGAGCAGATGTTCTCACCTCCTCCATCACTGGCAAGATGGCCGACACTGACTGCAGAGAAAAGTTGGCTTAAGTTTGGACTTGAGTGACAGCAGCACAATGACTGCAGCTCGTCTGTGACTGTGTGAATCAGGCGGAGTCTTTATCTAGATGGAGCCCCTTTGAATTCTGGGTCTCAATTTAGTAGCACTCACTCTCAGAAGGGATCTTTCGGGCTGGCAGGAAGCCACCTAATAAACACCAAACCATTATACTCCTCTCACTTTTTACTGTATCTTTTAATGGATCAAAATAAGATAAGTAAACATGTGCATGACATTAGCCGCAGCCCATCTGCGCCCTCTTTTCAGTGAAATGATGCCACAGAGGGAGAAGTTTATGTTGTGTGTATTTTTCAGTACACAGCACATACAGTAAAAAGAGAGAATAGGCTCGGCTATGATTGGAATAGCAATGACCTTTGTTGTATTGATTTTGGCTAGTGTTGCTCTAGGACAGGCACAGGCTTTGTATGTGTCTCTGAGTAACAGTGAAATTTTGTAGCTTGGCATTTTCTTGGAATACAAACATTCCTTCATTATGTCCCAATTAGGGTCCTCACCGACCGACAACAAGAGCTGCTCAGGCTTCCACTCATGTTCCAAGATAGTGCAGATAGTAGTAAACAGGAGGACATGATGTACCTACTGAATATATAAACTATATGTTGAGCTTTAGATTCCACTTCTTAAAAAAACACCGGCGCTTCTATGAGAAGTGCCTTTTTCTAACTTTGCCGTTTGTCTGTCATTGATTTTAACATCCATCCATCCATCCATCCATCTAACCAAATCATCTCTTCATCCATTTGCTAGCCCTATAAATATCTGTTAATATATAATTTAAAACCATGACCCAAATGCAGACACAACAATTGAAAGAGACAGGAAAAGCAAAAAAAGGGTAAGTTAAATAAAGCGATGAATAACAGAAGGCACTGCAGGTGTCACGGTACTGGGTCGTGAGGCCCAGTGTTTGAGTTTTAATGTATATTTTTGTATTCATTTGTGTTTTAGTTTAACTCATCTAGTTAATTTCTAGGTTGCTGTTTATTCCTTGTTTCTTAGTTCCTTTTGTCATCTCCCCGTATACTAGTCTCCCTGGGTTGTGCATCTACCTGTCA
>VUQG01046115.1:0-21561 GCA_015106755.1 Etia nguti
TAGCTCGCTAGTTTCCACCTAAACATGACATACCATATTCTGACTGAGAGATTTCGGAAAAAATTAAAACGTACAGCTCTGCTGTCACTTCCAACATAAATGAAGACAGAAAACTAAACAGCAGTGATGTTTGTAGGGTTACTGAAGTTTGGCTAGCTGGTATATAATGATGTGCTACGTGATCGCTAGCGACACAGCTATGTTAGCATAACATTAGCACAGTGAAGCTGGAGGATGAACGCTAACTTTTTTCCACTCGATAAAAGTTAACGATGGTTAGGGACAAATGCAATTGCATGGCAGGATGCTGTAAACGGACCAAACTTCAGTCAGGAGAACAACTGAGATAATCCATCCACAATACGAGGTTAGTCATTAATATACTGCAACAACATGGGAATAGAGCAGCTGCGAGAGAATTCAACATTAATGAATCAATGGTACGGAAGTGGAGGAAGCAAGAAGAATGAGTTGAGTAAAGTTTGATTTATCTGACTGTTTTATGGTCCGAAAAATACAGTAATCAGAGATAAATTAGAACAAATGGCACTTTTAATTTCTACTAAATAAAAAGATAATGTGGCATAGTTCTTTTCTTAAATGATTGGTTATGGTTCAAGTGGAAGCTGTTTGGTGCAGCAGGATATTGGGCCATCATGAGCTGTTGGTGTTTGGCCTAAACCATTTATGTATACTGAATATTCTCATAGCCATCAGCAAAGAAGCAGCACTGCAGCCTTTCTGCCTCTCAAATCTGACTATATTCACAGAGAGAACAAGAACCTCCCTCATTTCATATCCAGTCCTCCGTCTGTGGAGCGTCTTCCTACTATCCATTGTCACCGCATTAACCGTAGGCTAGCATAAAAGTAATTGGAAACTGATGCGAGCCAAAGCTTCAATTAATGCACCACCAAAGTCCCCGTTCTGTGTAATCGGCAATAATGGTTTCATGTTTGGGAGGCCGTTTGGTCACTCGCATTCAGCACTCACCTCCTGACAGAGGCTGTTAAACCCTGCTCAAAATCCCCACTCCACAGTAATCTTCATTTCAGTCATTTTCCTTCTTTCTCCATCTCTGATGACAGCTCCAGTGTCTTCGTTTTGCTTGCAGTCAGATTGTGCGCCCGAGTGAACAGGAGGTGTAATTGACTACTGACAACTCGGCGACAGGATTCTTAATTATTACTCTAGGGTATGGTGGCTGGCTGGCCGGGGTTCAGCTCTCTTACTGAGTATGCTAACAGAGTCATTTTTCCTCTTCTCTGTGAATATTGAAATGTAGTTTTGTTCGCTGCATTTCCACGTCAGACCCCGAGACTTTGAATTTAGGGAATGATTGCAAATGAAATGCACATGCTGTCGGTTTAACGCTGCACATTTTTTATATAAGTGCACTGCAGGCTATAGGATACCTGACCCTATCAGTGCTGGTGCAACCAAATGTATTAACAATATATTACAGTTTTCCTTGTGAGAATTTCTAATCAGATGTAAATGTCTGATTAGAGCTGTTACTTGAGAATATAGAACTTTTTGCTCGTGACATGAGGCTACGTGGTACCTTTGGTTTCTTTTGCCGTTGTGTGTCAATACTTCATCTGCCCTTAAAGTGATAAGACATTACACCGAGGCTTCTGCTGCTACTAGTAAGTACAAGAGCATAATTCCTCTGGTCCTTGCCTGCGCTGGGCCTGCTCAGTGTGATAGAGCAGAGTAAAGAGGGTGAGCATTGCTTTGTGCTACAGTCTGTATCTTTTGTGCGGGTGGATATGGAAGAGGGCGTGAAACAATTGGACAAAATGGCCCTAATGTGCTTAAAGAATCTTCTGTCTTTAATCAAAGCTCACACACATGCACCACAAAGGCAGACAGAGCAAACCCAATTCTCCGCTGCTTCTGCCGAGTGGCTGTTCCTCTCTTGGCTTCAGTGCTAGAATTCAGGATCAGGTTGGCTTTGTGTGTGTGTATGTGTGTTTTTCTTCCGCTGTCATTCTCATAGATTCATTGCCTCATCTCTTAAGGAAGGGACAACAGGGATTTGCTTTAAGACAAGACAGTAAACTTTGTGTTGTCATGATTGTGTCCTGTTGTTTGATCGCTTCATCCATTCAGAAGTCATGATTTGCTTAATCATCTCTCAAAAAATAGCTAGAATGAGAAGACAATACAAATACAGTCATAAAGTAAATCAAATTGACCACAAACTGAATAAAATGCTCATGTGGACTGTTGTTGTGTCCAAAATGACTCAGTTTGCCATTTTGTAGCCCTCACTGAATTTATAGTGAGCATTGCTATGCAAACTAAGCTCACATGCCTCACGAAGAGCAGTGTTCACTACATAGGCTTGGTATTGCAGTGTATTGCGTCAAGCATCGTCACAAGGGTTTGATGTAAGTTGATCTGTCATGATTTAATTGTCTGAAAGTGCTGAGCATCTTACTGATGACCTCAGCAGTTAGTCCTCTACATAGAACTCCCTGCATAGGACGTAGGGAATGGTAAATGAATAGGGTGAATGACATCAGACAGATTTTCCAGTGCATGACTAAACATGCTTGCAAACACAACTGGATGGTACAACTTCTACATGTGTTTTGCCATCTATGACCAAACAGTGGTGACAGATGAATTACATACATTACCGAGCGCATTCATATTCAAGGGACAAACTTGTTTCGGCTGTCAAGGTTTGCAGATTGTGGACACAAATGCACACTTCAGACACAAGAGGTAATCGGTGGCAACGTCACATTAATAGTGCACGGCGGAAACTAATTAAGATAATAAACAAAGGACGTAAAACTAACAAAAAGGCAAAAGAGACGGAAGGCCAACAAAACAGGTAGTGACCAAGCGGGGAATCATGCGACAAAGACTTGACGACAAGACACGAGAAGACACTCGAGAGCCAAGACTGTTCCTACAAATATTTAGCTACAAGTAGCAACCCAAATCACAGAAAGCTTTGCACTTATTAATCTATAAACTTACATGGACATTGAGCAAATTTATCATTCTCTTTATTGACCATATCAGTCACAGGATGGTCACTCACTAAGCAAACCAAGTCAAGGAAAACATGTTTCTGACAAGTTTTCTTGCAACCTGTCACATTTAAAACAAACCTCACAGCTGCTGCAAGCAAACGTTTGAAGAGTGAAGAAATAGGTTAGGTAACCTGGACTGCCCTGACTATAACAGTAAATGAGTTACACGTACAAATACTTAAATGCAGAAGACGTGTGTTAGTTAGATGCAATGTTCTATGAACTGATTACTGCACAGGGTCTTGCTGCCTTTAGGTTCACCAAGGCGTCAAAATGCCATTACTAGTTTATTACAATCTCTCCAGCAGCAAGAAATCTGTATTTGAATTTCTCAGTTTACCTTTTATCAAGCATCTAAGAACTTATTAGTTTAAAATTAATTAGGTGGAAATGTTGACAAAAAAATCCTAATTGCACCTGCCAGGTGTTCTCCAAAATTATAAAACCAACTATCTGTTAAATCAGATATTTACCTTTAGCATTTACAAGAAAGTAAACAGCTGAAAAACAAGTTACACATTAAACATAAGTGAAACCACAGATCTTATAAAGTCTTTTGCACTGCCATTAATGTAAATGGTTCTATGCAAGAATATGAAGGTGACAGGTGCAGAAACAGGACCTAAGGGGGGGCTGGGTTCGACAAAATGGCCAGTTGTTCTCTATACACATTCAGGCTTTGTTTGCAGGTGGGGGCACAGTTCATGAAGTTTTAGTGATTACAACACGGCCCATTGACATCCGATTTTTTTTTAATTCTTGGTTCTGCCTATTCGGTACAGTAAAGAGATCAAGAGAGTGATCAGGAACGGCTGCTCATCTCATCTGTAATTTGATGATGAAATAGAAGGGAATGAAAGGGGAAAAGAAGAGTGCATACCTGGGAGCATAAAAATCATGATGGTTGCTTCATGACCGCTCCTCTTGCCCTTAGTGTAACATTCAGGGGAAGAGTGTCCCTTTGTTATCGCCCCCCTCTCCCTGGCAATTATCACAAACTCCACTTCCCCTGCCCTCCGGAGCCCAGAGAACTGAGCGGCCGGAGTGGGAGAATAGCTACATTTATAATTTTTTTCTTCTCTTTCCATAGATTAATTTTCTAGGAAGCCCTGTCACTGCTGTACAGGAAAGCAGAGCGAGTGGAATGGAGTGGAAAAGGAGGGAGATGGGGGTGGGCGGGTGGAGAGAGATTGGGGCTACAGTGCACAAGCCTTCTCGCTTTTTCGTTTCCTTTCTTTTTTTTTTTTTTTCCTTGACAGATCATTTTCCATGCAGGGGTATCAGGGGGTCTGGCCGATAATTGGCATGCAGATTGCAGCTGATGGCGTCCCGCAACAGAAGAAAAGAACTGGCTAGTTAGAATAATGAGCCAGCCTGCCTGATGGATGGGCGAGGGAGGAGGTCATACAAAATGTTTCAGACACAATTCCTACCTCCCCTCCTTTCTCCCCCTCCTCCTCGCTACCTGCACCTCCCATTTTTATTTTTCTATTTTTCACAAAGGCCTGATATTTCATTATTTCCTCCTCTCTCTACCCTTCTAGGGTAATGAAAGCGTCCCATCTTCCTCTTACTTCCACTCTTCTTTTATTTATTTTTTTCTTTTTTTTTCTCTCCTTGCCCAGCTGCGAACACTTCCTCTCCCTTACGTAGTGCATGGTGACAGTACAGTTTTGGGTACGCAGAGACTCTAAAATGTCACATCTCATTAGGAGCCTGACACCCTTTAGAGACTTTAGTGTTTTAATTACAGTAAAGGAGTTAATTACTCGTCTCTCAGCGGATTTCAGTTTCTCACCCTCAGTTAGCAAGAAGAAAAGTTTGAAACACGGGAAGTAGGCCTGAATGTAAGAAGAAGAGGTTGACGTGCTGATAAATGCCAGTAATGTTCTTTTTTGTACATTTTTGCGGTGTAAATCATTTTCGAATAAACTGTTGTGTACTGGGAGCCATTATGCCCTACAAACACTGAGCAGAGGACAGACTTGAGGACAAAGAGGGGTTAAAGCTTTGAGGCTGGTTAAATACATTGGAAATGCATTTCCTTAATTACATGTAATGCAGATCATTTTGCACGATAAGTTGCAATTTGTATAAGTAGTAAATAAGACGAGTAACAGAACCGATAGTTAGATAGCTAACTGTTCACATTTTATCATATGGCACCAGTTTGGGTCTAGATACTCAGGTAGCCGGGGTTTTTTGGTCTTGCTTGTGTTGAGTGTTTTCTTACTGCTAGACTTTTAGTCAAAGTTTTTCTTTCTCTTTAAATCTATTAGCAAGTTATTTCCCAGGAAGAATTGTGTATGGATGAATGCACCTCTGCTCCCAAGGATTCAAGAATAAAACTTCAGGCATTTTAGCAAAGACTTACATTTAGTTCAAATCTACATCAACCACTTGCTGAGAGGAGAAAAGCAAAAACAAAACCAGCAAGAAAAGAAAAACAGTTCCATTCAAGTTGAAGTTAGCGTTAACACCTTTAAGCCTTAACATCCTCAGTCAGGTAATGTGAATGTTATTAAGATGAAGCAACATTTCAAAGAAGCAGAGCGCTGAGCTAGAGTGTTCAGAGCTTTGCAGCTATGAACTCAGGGCCTCCCTCAGTTATGTATCAATAACTTGAAATGTTGTTTAAGCGATGGATTTTGGTTGGAAAAAGCTGTTATTGCTCTTGTTAAATCCATGTAAGATTTTCCCTCATTTGCATTTTATTCTGACTGGCTGCACTGACAGCGTGCATGCCACCTTGTCCGTGTATTAACTGTTCCCTCAGACACGTCTTAAGATCTTAAATTATTATTTATGAGATTCCTGTGTACTTTTAGGGGAGGACTGTGTTTAATGAACTATTTAACAACATGTAAACTTTTATTTTTTCATCTGAAGAGGTGCTTATATTTTATATTATGTGAAATAAGGAGACATTGAGTGATGACATTATTTTTTTTTAAACCACTGAATATTTTGACACCCCAAAACAGCTGCACTGGTTTCGTTCTGTGTGTGTATGTAACTATGCCTGTGCTACTTACATAGAAAATGAATGTGCACATCTTGAATTCTTCAGTGAACGCTCTTCTACAGGCTGTTGAAACCACCATATGGCTGCTGCATATGGACAGGAACAAATTCCTGTTCAAATTTTAACTAATTAGTAACAATTACTAATATGTTGGATCATCATGTCCATCAATAAACTCTACATACTATAATAACAGATGCTGGTGAGTTTCAGCACACACTGCATGACCCTCTTGCAGGGCAGCATTGTAATGAAACAAAATATTTTCAAGGCATCGCGGATGCTTTAATTACTTTTGCAATAAATAATAAATATAATACAACACAATGAATGAACGGTGCTATCTTTGGTTTATGCTGAGATAAAATCCCGTCATTCTAACATGGCTTCTCTGTTTGGGAGAGTGTGTTAGGAGTAGATCCTGGGCTTTCCCTTCAGAAAACGCGTTTTACCTTTTCACCACCCCGAGGGTTGCATTTTACTGCGAATGCCTCTAATCCCAGCGGCTTTACAGATAATTAACCCAGACTGTCATTTTACCCTGCACATCACGCCGCTTTTGATCAACCTCCTGGGTCAGGTAGCTATAGGTAAACAGAGGAATTATAATAAGTGTTATTAAGCGCCTTGTTGTGCATGAGCGGATCAAGCACTTTTTCTTGTTTTTTTTGTTTTGTTTTGCTGACATCTTTATTGATCTTTACCTCTGCCTATAATGCAACACCAAAGAGCACACTGTGGTCTTTTAGGAAACTAAGACAGACAGTGCTTTAGTTCATACAAGTCTCCAGATTTCAGAAGGAAATATTATACAGTGATTAGCTACTTTAAAGGTTAAAATTTTACCCGGAAAATAGCTCGTTACAGAACGTACATCCAAGGAAGTGCATAAAACAACTGTAATAATAACCTATTTGTTTTTATTACCCGAGTAACTAAACAGTTACCACTTTATATACATCCTTTAACAATAATGCTGCTGTAATAGACATAAGGTATAACTTTTGTTATTATAACTGGTTTTGTACCTATCTGCCACTCACATAAAGGCTAGAGGTTTGTGATGATTTCTTATATAATCTGATACCTGACTCATTTACTAGTACATAATCATTAATAAAAAAAATATTCATCATATTTTATAATGAATATTAAAAAAAATGTGTTTGCTTTATGAATTTTGTTGAAGTGATTTTAGAACCACAAGATAAAGTTACTTCCCTTGTTTATAGACCAGCTTTCCCTTTTTGTAGTGCTGTCACCTTTAACTTGACCTCTGACCTTTTGGATTTGCTGTATTTGCCTTTTGGATAAGCAGATAGCTCCCCTTAAATGAGCTATTTTGTTTCCCATATGCCTCAAAAAAGTGTAAACTGTCAAACATGATGCATAATGGTTGTGCTATGAACTTTCTATAAAATTGGAATTATTAATAGTAGTAGTCAAATTAACACAAGGTGGTAATCAGGTAAGTCTATGCATTGGAGCTGCTACAACCTACACATATTCACAGGTCTCAATTTTTTCTGTGGCACAAATAAAAAAAACTGCGATACTTTTACTTTGAATAATTTCAAGCATATTTCTGGAGCTCTCTGGTTAGCTGTATTCTATTTTTTTTTTGCTTGCTTCTGCTCTTTTTTTGCATTGCACTGTGAGAGAATATTCTTCACCAACAGCTTAAAAATCTAATTTTTTCATTAATGGTGTTTTGGGAGTTTGAATTTTGCCCCATTTCCACTTTTTCCAACATGGAAAAATAAATAAACGCTACATTACTTCCGTAAACGGCAACAAAGAACAAGAACCAAAGAAAGTTTAACGCTGGTGAGAATCTTGATCGAGTTCTGGTGCTGCAGTCGTTCTCAGCAGCTTAATCTCACTTGCACCCTCATCAACACAACACAGAAGAGAACAAATTTACTGTTTCATCCTCATTCTTCCAAGCACGCTAAGGAGCTGTATACAGTACACACCAGATCAAAGCCTTAATTGAAAAATAATTATAGGTACTTAATCATAGAAAGCACTGGGCTAATTGAAGTGAAAACAAGGAGGCAAACGCGGGCCCTCAGAATCGTGGCAGAAAGAGGATATTGTAAAAGCTTCTTCTTCAATCTCCATTGTCTTCCAGATTAAATAGGAGAGGGCTATTAGCAGAGTTAATTGGCTCTCTAATTTAGATCTCGCCCCACTGAAAGCATAACGGATGTGAGCCTGTCGACCAATGATGTGTGCACTCTGTCACACTGTCCTGCTGGACTGTGATTGGTTAATTGCTCAGGGATTTTTGAAGTTTTCTATCATTCTTCAAATGTAGCAGATTTGTGGGGGCTGCGCTCATCTCCCTGGCTGCCCAGGTAGCGTTCATTGTTAGGAGGTTTGAAGTGGGTGAGTGTTACTCATTTACCACAGCTAGACCACTCGCACTGCCTTCTGGCTCGTGTTAAAGCTGCTTTTTTCTTTTTTAACCAACACTGTTAATTCATACTGATTTCGCTCATATGCCGCCTTATTCACAGGAGGGAAAATGCACTGAACTGCTGATTGTCCTCCTTCTGACCTGCTCATATTTTGTTGAAGTTCCCGATGCCCTCAGAGAAACAGCACTCCAGGCCCTGCAACGTGAAAGCCCTCCTTATCACACTCCCTGCAAGTTAGATCCCTGCTGTGACCGCTGCCTCTGTTCTCTGCACTCACTCTGCCCTCTAGTGTTTGTCAGGAGGCAGTGCACTGATTGCTGAATAAAAATCCATTTAGACTCCCAAAAGGTGGAGGACAGTAAATGGGCCATTTTTCTACCATTTTCTGAGACAGCCTTTCATCATTTCAGCACATCTCTTTCTAGTGTTTTCTTATTGTAGCCTTAGTGGTAATGGAGCTCTTGACTGGAGTTCAGAATAGAAGTTGGTAAGGAAATTTTCTTTCAAGGTTTGTCTCCAAACTTTCTCTCTCTTTTTTTCCCTTTTTTTATAAAAAGTTATAGAAAATGACAGCAGCAGATTGTGCTATGTCCCCTCCTATATGAGATATATACACTGCATCAACAAAGAGTCATTATACAAGTTTTGAAACTCCTCAACTAAATATTTTTATCCATGCAAAAACCAGTGACAAACATTCACAGTCAACAGAGTATGAGTTCTGATGATCTTTTGCGACTTTTCTGCACCACAAAAAAAGTCTTAACAGCTACTGAATGCATTGCCATGAGATGAACCTCTTGGATTCACAGAATCAAAAACATGTCTTTCCAAACAAGGATTTGCAATGCTAACAGCAACCACAGCTAGATGGACAGATGTTTACTTTCTCAAGGGAGGAATCTTCCCAGGAGAGTTGCAGCTTGCTGTCTTCACCATCATTTCTCATAGGAGCCAGGACTTTCTAATAAGGAGTGCAGCTGTTGCCCTTCACACTCTGGAAACACTATCGGCCCACCACCTCAGACCAAATTTTCACTAGCCGAGTAAAAACATTGGTCCAGATATGTGTACTAAAGTAGGTATTCAAGTACAACTGCTTCCTAAATTTACTGAAAAAGATTTTGACAGATGTGGGTTTTCTTAGTCTACCTTCTCAACTGTGTCTGTGTAAGTTCTCAATCATCCGGGTCATGCCATTACTGAATACTTGAGTTCAAGGCAACCGGACCTTGTTTCAGGTTCATGAAGATGTGTCACTCTCATCCGGGAGGCTTTATTGGTTCTAAAAGCTGATGGGGACCACCAGGAATTTCATTCCCAGTGAGGTAGTGGTGGTTCACCATCAATGAACAGAGGTGGTGGCCTTTGAGACCAGCTATAACTCAGTCTTAAGGTCCCTTCCCTGGCAATTCAACCCCCACTCACACCTTGACCCTTGCGACTTTAATAACTCACAAGATGACAGCCTAGGTCATCATGTGATGTGTCTCAGGACTACCTCCAAGGTTAAAATGCATAGGTGTTAAATACATGTTACTTAACTTCAGCTCTTAGAGGTGAAGAAGCCTCTTAAATGAGAGATGAAACATCTTCATGAAGCTATAAAACAAGTCTAGTTGGTTTCAACTCAGACATTTCAAAGGTTTCCATCCCTGTTTCAATCCAGAAGAAGTTTGTAGCTGGCCATTAAGCCCCCCCAGACTTTTTCCCAAGTTGCTATAACCGAAACACGGCTAAAAGGAGAGGGAATATTGGACACAAATATGTTATAGTAATAAGCCGGTATTTTATTCCCAAGTTGTCGGTATGATGATGTTTACAGCTTGTTATTTTGTGAGAAAATGCATGTTTCTTAAATAATCTGTTTTTGTCTGCTTAGCTAAATATATATCAAATGAAAATAACATATTGTGCATCAATGTACATGTTTAGGTTTTGACAGTATTGAATGGTACAGTGAGAGTTTGTGGCTGCAGACCTACTGACATGTGGAGGCGATACCAGCAATGATTTACTGTTTCTTACAGTCTTATTCAGAGCAGAACAAACACCTTCAGTAAACAAATCTCTGTGAAGTACCTTCTCTTTTTATGTGCATTTTCATGGGCAGCTCGTGATAAGTAAACGGTGGTTCTAGCAGAAGCTAGAAAAGTTATTTGCTTAAGGTTTGGCCTGCTGGGGGATAAATGGCTTTGCCCAGCAGACAGCAAAAATCATTAGTACACCCTGTTACTAGCTGCTGGTATTTCAAAGGATATTAATCAAATCTGGCTGCCTGTAATGTAAGGGTACATTTCACTGGGTGGGCCATTAGACATGTTTTCACAAAACTTTCTTGTTCTTCTCTTGTATTTTATTAGGTTCCGTTTTCTTTATTTTAGTTTATGTATTAATTATGTGCTTGCACTAAGACTAAGAGCTGAAACTGTGCTTACAGTTATTTTGAAATTACGAAATTATGTCAACAGCAGTTTTAATGTCTAACGAAAAGATGAAAAAGTAAAGAAATTATATATAAATATGTGAATACTGAGCAGCAGAGGCTGTGTTTTTACTCCGAACAAGGCCCCAACCCAGTTTCGATTCAGTCCCGGTGTCTCAAATGTTCTCCCCAACATATCAGCCACAGGCAAATTGGTTTCAGTTCACTACAATCGTATCAGTATTTACTTTCGCCTGACTGGCTGCTGGTGCCACAACGATACGCAGCACCCACCCCAACAATGCTGTCATCCAGTATCGTTTAACAGCCTGGCAGAGGCATAGAACAATATTTAATCTGCAGATGTTGTGCTTCTAAACTGAAACCATTTTCACAAGTCTAACATACAGTTTAGTGAAGAATAACGCTCAAAATAAATCTTGAAAGTACCATGTTAATGCAATCATCTGAGCTGATAAAAGCAAAACTGTTGTGGGTGCAAGCACATTTTAATGCTTTATTTCCGACCGCTGTTTCTGTTCACTTCTCCTGGGGAAATATTCAGAGTGAATCAACAGAGTGAAATGCTTGAGTGCTACCTTGGATGACAGACAACAGTAATCGGCAGTAAGTGGGAGAAGCATATTTACATCTCACAGTATCCTGCCTGCTGCTACTGACACACCGGGCTTCCCATTTTCAGGACATGGCCTAAACCAGCATGCCCTGTTCTAAAATAACCTAATTTTGTCAGTTATTTAGAATAAAGAAAACAAGTCCAAGTACATGGCAGCATATTGCAGTTTTTTTTCTAAACTGATCTATTCAATTATAACATGACAGAATAAAAATAAAGTCATTTGATTTGTATTAAACCAGAAAAACCGTCCTCATCTTTACAAGATTGTCTTCACGATATTGTTATTGTTTCTTGTTGTTTTTGTAATTTCTTGTTATTTCTTCATTATAACAACATATCTCGGACAGAAATATGACCAAAAACTGAGATGATGTTATGTTACAACAAGAAAGGGTCATATTTCATTGAAACCTTTGTAATCATTAGCTAAATACTTTGGACTCCATCTCAACAATATAAAATTGTTTACACAGCTTTTGTATTGTTTCTACTGTAAATATGGATTTTTCCAATATTTGTCTTTTATTACATCATTTTTGGGGGATGTAAATGATGATTCAATCCAAAAGTTTCACATTTAGTCATCACTTCCTGTTGCCATGATTTTCAGTTTAGGTCTTGGGTAATTTGGCCTCTCGGTGTTTTCTCTCCTTTTCCTTAAAATATTCTTGAGGTTGTTTTCTTGACAGCCACCCCTCTACTGAGACCATTTCTGTTGAGGGTTCAGCAAACAGTAGATGGATCAGCTGGTCCCTATAAGATTCTTATCAGTTTTGAATGGTAGCATGTTGGCTATCTTAACAACTTTGCAGAATGTGCTTATGACATTATGATTAAATATTAAAAGAGTGCTTGTTTTCTGAAACTTTCAAGAGGTGTGTGCTGACATTTGCAATCAGAGTTTGCTTTGTAATGCCTGACTGTGCAGTTTCAAGGTCCAAATGTGAGCACACACCTCTTGAGCCAAATCTCCACAATCTGACTGTCTTGTATTGTTCTGGATGGTTTGGCTTTGGATTTTTCTCAGCTACTGTCACTCAAATCTGACCAAACCAAGTCTGAAAAGTCCAGGTAGGAAGAACCTATTGGATTTAGTTATAAAAAACCTGTCTGCACACTACGTGTTCAGATTCGTTCAGAATCAGGAAGTAGGTCACTCGTGTAAATGTGACACATTTATTGTGGTGACATGTTTAAAGCAGAAGAAAATACTACACGCATGAAGTGTAAAAAGATCATTTTCATGGCATGACTAAAACATGAACTTGAGTGTTCGTTAATCTAAAATCAAATTAAGTTGTCTAACTTTATTTCTTTTTAGATTAACAAACACTCAGATGATTGTTGTATAAAGAACTTTGAGTCTTCCAAAAGAGTAAAAAAAAGCACTATATAAGAACCAGTCCATTTACCATTTCTACCCAACAAATCTGGTATAGCAGCTGAATGACCCCTCCTCCAAATTTACCAACAGACCATCATAATTTCCTCATTTTAGATTTTTAAGACCATTTATACACACTCACAAACAGACTTACAATCCTCTAAACGATGAACACTCCTTACCAACATTAATCGACACTGATACCGATACGCTCCACCCAACTTCTGTACATAAGTGCAAACACACGGGGTTACTGGTAAAGTCCTTTTAGACTTCATACTGGACGATATCATATTCAAACACAGCTGCAGTGCTGAGGAAAGGCTGAGCTGAGAGCACTTGACAGAACTGTTTCCAGCAACATAAAGAAGACGGCAGCATGGCGGCCACATTGTGTCAGGGTTTAGGCTTCATCCTGAGTTTGATAGGAATAGCGGGAATAATCGCGGCGACGGGGATGGACCAGTGGGCCACACAAGACCTCTTTGACAACGTGGTGACAGCCGTGTACTCGTACTCGGGCCTGTGGAGGTCCTGTGTTAGGCAGAGCTCCGGCTTCACAGAGTGTCGACCATACTTCACCATCCTCGGCCTGCCAGGTATGTTTTAAATCATTATACCAACACACATGGCATAAAAAAATGAAATTGACTCTTAGGGCGAAAAAAGGAGGTGTACATGTAGGCGGTTTAAATATTAATTCAGAAAGAAGAACAATACAAAGAACCATGTTTGGCGCGTGTTTTCACACCCTCTTTCGAAAGGAGGGGAAAATGTGCTCCCCACAGTTTCCCGAAACCTGGAAGTAAGTCTTAGGTAAACATCAGATAAGGTCTGTTCCATGTTGAAGCCTACATAACAATAAGCAGCAGTCAGACACTGCCATTTCATGACTCTCTGACTCTGGTGGTAACTCAGTTTGGGTGGAACATCTAAAATGGCTGCCACAATGATCCAGTTAATAGGATTCATGTTGTCAGCATTGGGCCAGTTTTTAATATCGGCTGCAACAGCTATAGACGAGTGGAGCTTACAAGACCGATCTTTTACATTAGTAACAAATGTTTATACCTATTCTGGTTTATGGAAGTCGTGTGTAGGGACGGCGTACGGTACCACACAGTGTCGGCCTTATTTCACCATACTCGGCCTGCCAGGTAAGAGAATTACACTCCGAGAGAAAAAGACATTTATCAAATATTTCTCGACATGTCGGATTAAGGAGAACATTTTCTAAAGGACCTCGGAAGGTACTTTAGAATATTTGGGAGGTTTTAGGGCAGATTTTCCCCCATTTCCACCCCCCGCCACTTCTCCGACCAGCCCTGGCATGAAAATGCAGTCGACTGCAGAAAAGATGGTGTCTCTCCGGAATCAAATAGAAATTTGATGAGACATCCAAAGCTTAGCTGAGCAAGCACAAGCTTTAGCAGAGTGTCACACAATGTAAAGTACATTTCCACACTCTGTACTTAACAGCTGAATGTAGTGTAGAGCATATTGTATATAAGGTCTTAAGGGATTAAATCTAGAATAATACAGGTACAATATCTGAGGACGCTGAAAGATGGCATTTAGTTCAGTGTGTTTCACCACATGCTGCTTTGATTTATGAGTGCTGGAAAATAACTGTAATGTGCTTTCTTCTTCTTTTTAAAAATTTTTTAATTGAAAGTGAATGCCGTGAGTGTCGGGCTTTTTAAACCTCTATTCATGATGCACATGTGCATCAGTAAAACTAATATTATTTGACCCCATTTCAGAGACTTTTTAGAACTACTGCTAAACTTTTAATTCAGCCTAGTTATTCTTGTATGTCTATGGATTCATATATTTATGTGATATATGTAGAAGAAGGTAGAAATCCTTGCATAATAGTTGATTGTATTATGCTGTAAAGCACCTTGATCTGCTTTTGTATTACATTTTAGTCATTTTAACCAAAGTTTCGAAGTAATTACAAAAATAAAAGCAAGTTCAGTTTCTAATGACGATATCTCTTGTCTCTTTTACGGCAGATATTATCTTCAGTGGAAACTTTTAATGACAGCTGACCTGCCGTTTTCCTGTGACAGAACATACTGAATTATTGAAGCTGCTACCTTACAGTTATAATTAGTTTCTAGTGTGTGATTTGTATCATGGTGGCCATGATCAAAGAAGTACTCAGAAGTAAAAGTACAAAAATATAATTAGCGAAATGTATTGTCAAAACTTCAAGTGGTTTTTAAAAAGAACGTTTCATGAATGGAGGAATAAAAATGATGCTGAGCAGAAGTTAATTTGAACCTTTTCATATACTGTTGCGTGTTCAAATCATAATCACATTTTTTGTATATATTACCTTTTGTACATAATAACTGAAGTTGTACAAGGCACAGTGTTGCCTTCCAAAAAATACAGAAGCGTATTTTGACATGCATGATATAACTTGCAACACTCCAGAAATATTTAAACCTAAAATTTGAACTTATGTATTGTAATACATTTCAATTTTCTACTCATTTGAATTATATTTAGGTTTGGGTTGTTTGAATATTGTATATCTTTTATTTGTTTAAACTCATTGAGTTAATTAGCAGCATTTTCTTTTTCTTTTTTTCATTTTCTTTTTGATAAATCCTAAAGTATCTACAAGGTATTACCAATCTCACAAACAGATATATGCTAAACATATGCTAAATTTCATAACTTTGATTTTCAGCTCTGCTCCAAGCCGTCCGAGCCTTGATGATTGTTGGGATTGTCCTTGGCGCTATCGGCCTACTGATCGCCATATTCTCGCTGAAGTGCTTGAAAATGGGGAACATGGAGGACAACATGAAAGCCACCATGACTCTGTCAGCTGGGATCATGCTTCTCCTTGCAGGTTACTTCACTAACAATGTTCAGGTGATACTGAAGAAGACTGGTTTTGAAATAATACCAGTATTTATTCTGATTTTTTAGGTGTCTGTGGGATTGCTGGGGTGTCAGCCTTTGCGAATTTGATTGTACAAAGTTTTCAGTTCACTACATATGCCAGTGGATTCAGCAATGCTGGCAATGTTGGTGGACTAACAGGAACTCTGACGCCAAGGTAAAGATAAACGGAAACTAGCATGTATATAGTAATATATTACCTGCTAAATTAATTTTGGTAATGTTTAACCTTATTAACCTTAATCTCTCAGGTATACTTTTGGCCCTGCACTTTTCGTGGGTTGGATCGGTGGTGCTATCTTGTTCATCGGCGGCATCTTGATGTGCCTGGCCTGCCGTGCAATGACTCCAGAGAACAACCGGTAATTTATAACTGTTTGTGACCTTTAAAAAGATTGTTAGGGACAGTAGCCTCTCTGTTCCTGAACAATAAAGTAACAGAGATGCAAAAAAAATGCAAAATAGGGCAAAATACTATACGCACACTGATTATATTTTCAGTGTTTGATGTATGTGACGCTATCCCTCAGGTATGACGGGATGGCCTACAAAGCTGCCTCCCAGAACACGATGTACAGGCCTGACACCAGATCCCGGCCCGTCTACAACGACTCCTACAAAGCTCAGAGTATGGATGGAAGGCAGACAAACCAGAGATTTGACTATGTGTAGAACCGTGTCAGTTTTAATACTCTCGTGTAAAGTCAGCAGCTCTGTGATAAGTTTTCTACAGTCAGCATTCATTTTTTATTTCTCTCTACTTTAATTTGGAAGACGTGTTTCAGGCCTAATTTCATGTTACTTTTTCAAATGTAATCACAATTTTAAAGTCCGTGCTGTATATTTTGTATGTGTGTCTGTGTTAAATAAAAGGGGATTCTTACCTTGTCTGACACTAAATTCCCTAGCACAACACATAACGCATATTAAACCAGCTCACATAGCATCTTGATCTCAGTGGAGAAATGTGCAAAGGTCATGCTTGATGTTACAGGGATAAAAAATTTGAAAACAAAGGGATATTTGCACAGGTTCCTGTGCAGATTAATTCTTAATATAAAAAATTGTACCCAGCAGGGAAGCACTAAGGCGCAATCCAACAACTACTACTACCTACTGCTCCCACAGAAGTTAGGAGGCTAAGTAGCATCCAAATGCTAATCAAATGTACTTGATTTACTGATTATCAGCAAGTGTGAGCGCCTCTACAAAGGCAGAGGTTTTGGCAGTTTGCTGGTCTTGAGCAGTTGGGCGTGTGTTGACATAATACCTCAGGAGTGAATGTCCCTGCAAATTCACCTCAAGGTCAGATTGTACAGTGCTCAGAGATGTTGGAAAACCCCAGCAGCTACATCTCAGAATCCACAGTCCTTAGTTATTATGTAAATGTTAAAGTTCATGACAGTTAAATTAGAAAAACACTGAACAAGTATGAATCTTCCAAGCAGAGGTGTTCAGATGCCTCTGAACAAACTGCAAGACTTCTGGAACAATGTCTTTTGGACAGACCAAAGATGTTTAGCCATAATGTACAGCACGTGGTGCACAGAAACCTCATACCATCTGTCAGCACGGTGGGGGAAGGGTGATGAGTTGAACTGGCAACCATGAACTCCACTGTATGCCAAAGTATTCTTCAGTCAGATTTGAGGTCATCTGTCTGACAGCTAAAGTTTGGCTGAAACTGGGTCATACTCACACACATGACAACAGAATGGCTGAAAAAGAAAAGAATCACGTTGCTGCAATGGCCTTAAGAGAGCTGTGCATAAACAAATGTCTTTAAGTCTCAAAGAACTGAGCAAAGTTGTACAGAAGAGTGGCCAAAATTCTTCCACAAGAATGTGAGACTGAGTCATACAGAAAATCATTCAAGTTATCGCTGCTAAAGTCGGTTCTACAAGCTACTGAATCATGAGGTGGAGTTTAGTTTTCACTGAACGGGGGTTTTGCGAAAACTTTCTTTTTCACCTGACTGTAGATCATTAGATAGATAGATAGATAGATAGATAGATAGATAGATAGATAGATAGATAGATAGATAGATAAAACTTTAATAATCCCTCGGGTGGGTTCCTCCGGGAAATTCGGTTTCCAATAGCACAACACCAACAGAAGTTACAGAATGTGCGCATAAATATACCATATATACACATATATAAATACAGAGACATATATAAATACAGAGTGTACAAAGGGAGAAGATAGAATAAATAGGAATAAGAATACAAGGGAATTGCACATTTCAAGTATTGTGAGTCTATTGCACCGTTGGATATTAACAAAAAGTATTGCACAGTGAAAAGGCACTACAGCTTATGTCAGTAACATATCTTCTACCTACTTGGATGAAGGTCTATTTCCAGGTTGGGGCTTTCCAGTCAAGGTCTTAATACACAAACCTGTGCTGTGCTGTTTGAGGAATTTAAACACACATCAGCTTTTCGTCAATTTCACTGTGAATATTCAAGGTTTAGTTAACTTAAACTTCAGCTTCTTTGCCGGGTCTTACACAAAACACACAAGCAGTGCAAGCTGCTAGAAGTTTCACGTTTCAGTACACAGTGGAACCACTGTTAAACTGTATCTGAGAGCCCCTTTAAGTGAACTTTTCCTTTTCTTTACAAAGTCTTACAGAGTCTCTTCACGGAGCCTTCATTAACATCATACCACTTTTCAAAATGCAGCTGCTGTTCCCTACTAGCTTAGTCAAAGGTAAAATTAGCAATAGCTTGCTAATGCATTGTCATTTTGAACTGGAGTGGAAAAGATAATATGTTTGACACATTAACCCGACACTTTAATAAATACGTACACATTCAAAAATACAAATAGCAAATGTCATGTCTATAATTACGGTGGCCCCTAGAGACAAAGCACGTACAAACTCCAAAACACGTACAAACTCTGAAGCACGTACAAATTCCGAAGCACGTACAAACTCCAAAACGCGTTTTGGAGTTTGTACGTGCTTTGTCTCTAGGGGCCACCGTATATAACTGTTGCCTAACTGACCAAATGTTGTTGTTGGTACTATAGCCTAAATCGAATTAAAGTTTATTTTATGAATGTATTTTTTTTAATGTGCTTTTATTCATACATGCAGCAAAGTCATACCTGCTCTAACATGAATAACATAAATACCTTTTGTCCACCTAAAACTACCGTTTTAGGGATTATTTTACAGCCTATAATGTTACAATGGCTTCATTTTTACAGAGGCTAGTTTACTGTTAGTAATATCTCCTCTTAAGCATGAATATACGTTCGGGGTCTGAAAAGTAAAAAAAATGCAAATGTGTTTTGAAGGGGCAACTCTTCTGGTTTCAAAAAGAAACCATCTCAGTCAGAATCTGATAGGCAACTCAGCAAGTGTTATAAAATACCAAGATCTGCTACTGTTTTCCAGACAGGACTTTATTAGCCAGTGGTCCCTCCTCACTATACAGTCTATGAGCCATACATACTGAAGTTTTTACTATCTAGGACATTGGTTATGTTCTAAAGGTGCAGCGACATTTTGTAGGTTTGTGCAGTTTGAAACTTACCAGTGGAAAATGAGTGTGAGGAGGCTTGAGAAATGTACATATAATGTAGTAATTAATTTAGGGACAGCTAGTTTTTCATAAGATTGCACCATAGTTTTGACAGTCTTATATTTTGAAAGATTTAACATGATTAAATCTTCTGCACATTCTAAGATGTGTACTTGAAAGAAATCTTGAGAGAAATGAAATGAAATTGATCAAAAATCAAAACAGTTTATTTTTCCTTTCCTACAAGTAATGCTTCGACCATCTGAAACAAACACTCATATTGATTATTGTGTTGTTTATCCTATTAGCGTTATCAAAACAAGTGGTCATCAGTTACACATTATCTCTTGCCCTGCAGCGCCCAATGATAAATAAAATTACTTTCACATTGTTTCAGTGTAATTGAATAAAATCCATGCCCCCTCCTCAGATAGATGCTGTGTCTTTGGTATAATCCTTGTTGACTGTTAAGATGTAACAGGACCGATCTTTCATACCAGGTCTGCACAGCTGTCTGTTACTCTGCTGGATTATGTCCTTAAATCCAGCAAAGAGAGTTTCAGTGATTTGCATGAAATCACATTTCTTGATCATTGAAATTAATGAAAGTAATAAGTAGTAGTTACATTTAATAACATTTAATCACTCTTAAAGTGAGTCATTAATTGTTTTAATTTAATTTTAAAGGACGTTATTGAGACCATGAGACAACCCTTTTTAAGCTTCTTTTCTGCTTAACAATTTTTGTTCTATTTTTTTCCTAAACCTTCATCAACTATTAAGTAAATGTAACTGTGTTGGGATTGCAAAGTATTGCTCATGCATTACTTATTAACTCCCTAAGAAAAGTAATTTAGCACATTAACAATATGAAGGTTAACAGTATGAAACCTCACATGTGCTCATGTGTTACACCTGATCTCTGCGTTTTTGTAGTCTCAATCTTGTCCTTTCTGCAAAGCGAATTCACAGTACTTTGATCTAAAGTCACGATTATAGCGAAAGCATACACGAAAAGGCCTGAACTGAAGTAATACAAATATCTGATGAATAATAACAAATTGCACAGCTTACAATGCATGAAAATTTCAGTATTTTCACTGACACACAGGCACCAGCGATTACTCTAGAGTTGAATAAATTAGCTGATTAGTTATTTGACAGAAAATTAGCTTCTTAGATGTGAATATTTGATCATTTACATGTTTCTGTGGTATAAACTCCACATTTGGAAGTTTTTGAAAGTTGGTCAGACAACTAAAGATGTCTAAATAGGTTCATTTGGCATTTAAAGGTTTTTCGTTTCTTTCTGACATTTTATGCACTGACAGATTTCAGATGTTGAGATGTTTTAAAAATACACCTGATGACTGGCTTGAAGTTCACTATGAAAAATATTACCTTTCTGGAGGACTTATACACTGAACTCCATTGGGGGTCCAAAAACCAGTAATCTAAAGCTTTGCAAGGCTGGGGTCACAAGGTAGAGCATGGACCCATCATAATTCATAGTGCTCTAGAGTAGCATCCAGCGGACAGCCCCCAGGTTCCATACCACTGGTCTTTGAAAGATGGCGCTTTTACTGAAAACATGTCCTCATACCTGGACCTCTGGCACCATCTAGTGGATCAGTTCAGCATCACTGCTTTTTTAATGAAGCATTAATCCACGATTGAAGATCCTGGGTCCTCTTTTTTTTCATGCAGCTGTTGTTCTTACTTCCTGATCACTCTGAGAATCTGATGTTATCTACAGTACCTTCCTTAAAAACAAACAAACGAAAAAAAAAAAACAGGAAAAAAAAATATTTCAGTGGTTTTTCTTTCTCCCAGTGTTGGAATCCTAATAATCATCACTCTATGACAGTACAATCCAAACACTCCTCATTTTAAAATAGCAGGACCATAAAATAAAAATTGCAAAGTATAATAATTTGAATCCATGTGTCCCCCTAGACCAGTGTATTACTCCAAATCAATAGAAAGTTCTTATGAGTGATGACCTTTATCCTTAAAATGAGACGACACTGGGTTTGATGAGCACTGCCATTATGAAATCAGTAAATGATTCTACTGCGTATCCAGGTCCAGGTGTGACCAACGCACAGTGATGCAGTTTTTCTAGAACACGTCCCAGCACTTTACTCTTTTTG
>VUQG01046116.1:0-20103 GCA_015106755.1 Etia nguti
AGTACAACGTTCTGGAATGGCCATCTCAGTCCCCAGACCTGAATATTATTGAAAACCTGTGGTGTGAGTTAAAGAGAGCTGCCCATGCTCGGAAGCCATCAAACCTGAATGAACTAGAGATGTTTTGTAAAGAGGAATGGTCCAAAATACCTTCACCCACAATCCAGACTCTCATTGGAAGCTACAGGAAGCGTTTAGAGGCTGTTATTTCTGCAAAAGGAGGATCTACTAAATATTGATGTAATTTTTCTGTTGGGGTGCCCAAATGTATGCACCTGCCTAATTTAGTTTAAGTAACTATTGCACACTTTCTGTAAATCCTATAAACTTCATTTCACTTCTCAAATATCACTGTGTTCATCTACTATATGATATATTTAAATGAAATTGCTGATGCAAACAACCAATGATTTATAAAGGAAAATAGTGAAAATTATCAGGGATGCCCAAACTTTTGCAAACTTTTGCAAGTCTTGATGCACCACTCATTGGAAGACTGATGATTAAAAAGAACAAGTCCTTGCTAGCTAACCTGCTTGTTAGTTTACAGCAATGGAAAGGTAACAGTTTTAATGGTAAATGGCTTGATAATACCAATTACACATGATGGTTAAAACTGGTACCTGGAAATATTTACAAAGCAAACTGTGGTGCACATCCAGTGATATTTAATCATTATTTATTTTTTTTAATTTTGTATTTTTTGGGGTCTTTTTAAGTCTTCGATTTAAAGACCTTTTTGTGCTGCAGTGTTTCAAAAGAGACGGACTTTTTTAGGCTAACGCAACAAAGATTTTAAGGAGTTGAATAAAAATCTGACAATACTTTAGTAATTCCACCAATTCGAACAAGATGTTTAACAGCACTGGCTGATTCTACAGATGGCTGTAGACACTCACTGTTTTACCTCTCTCCTGACGCCTTCGATAATCATCACTGAGGTGATTTCTGATGGCAGTTTCAGCTAATATGGATCAATTGAAGGCCCAGATCCATTTCTGAGGTCCTGTGTAAAGTCTTTGCTGGATTTTTTTTAAATTTCATGACTATCAGAAACTGTTCAGTTGTTGTGTATATATATATATATATATATATTCTTTTTAGGCCTGGCACTTGTGTCCAGTATTTGTCCAGTTTCCTCAATTTTTTTAATGCCACATTGCACGCCATGTTAGTATATGCCAAATTTTTGGCTAATAGCTTTTGGAAATCAGCTTTTTGGTGTGAAAGCAAAAAAATAATACTATAATGCCTGTAAAACTGTGTTAGCCTTGGCATTTTTTGGTAGATTCAAACAAATTGAAATCAATTATGTATTTTTCTTACAGGCTGCAGGTAACAAAGAGCCTAAAGAGGCTATTTTAAATTGGTTCTTTGTTAAGCTGTTGGTGAAAACAATGACTCATCTCTTGAGTTGGGTGATTTCTTTATGCTTGAATGGTTCAGAAGTTAGAGTTAAGTGATTTAACAAACAAAAAACTTTCCCCTGAGAACAGACGAGCACAAGACTGGACCGAAAATGAGATAAGTCAGCCAATGTCTAAACAAAAACTTTAAAAGACCCCAGAGAGGCTGAAGAAGTATTTCTTAAAAAGTAAAAGAAGGTTTGTCTCCTCGGATGCAACATGTGTATAAAGAAGTCAGGGATCAAGATCTTTGCACTGCATTTTTCAAAGTTTAGTTCCTACATCTGCCCATCTGGCTATAAAGGCTTCTAAAACCCAAAGCTGTAGTTTATACTGCAGTATAATAACATGGGTGAGGAATTGCATTATTGGTTTGGGTCCATATATCCAGGCCAACAAACTGGTAATATGTATGCCAGGTAAATGATTTAATACACATACTTTTTAAATTTTAAACCCTTTTTCAGCTCCTGTGGTGATCAGCAGTTACTATCGGTCAGTCTCACTACTACTGTTTAGGTATAGTCCAATTAATTTAATTAATCCCAAACTGCTATTTTGCCACCATTTTCTGATTCATCCCTGCAAAGTGATCAGGAGAGCATGCACAATCCTAATCAGCAGTGGATCTCTTGGAGCAGCGTAGTGTGCTAATGTCTTCATGGCAAAAACTAAGACACTGGAGCTCACTATCAAGCCCACTACAAGCTTCTTACCATCCATGGTTAAGATAACCATTTTGCTTGAGTGATAGCAAAAATATCTCGGTTACCAGCTATGGGCTAGTGCTTGCACTGTGGCATCAAATGTACAGAGAATGTTATTAGGGTTCAAAACCTATATTTCAGTATAAGCCCCAGTCCATCCCATCTATCCATGAACATCATTAAGGACACCCCTGACCCAGTTTTTACTAAATTTAGAGGATTTTGGTTAGGTGGCTGAGGGCGGGAGGGAAAGATTTTCTGCAGAGGGTGACTTCAATGTGAGCAGAGACTTCTTAAATCTTTTTAGCTAATGGTGCCTATAGTTAACAAGTGAGGAAAACTGATATGTAGTAGTGAAGTTTGCCTTTAGGATTTTCTGGCAGAAGGACTCTCTACCAGAAAGGTTTTAAGAAGTCATGTGAGGTAATATACAGAATAAAAAGGTCAGAAAGAGGAGGCAGTTCTGTTGAGCTTTCATCCAAATGACTGTGGTTTGTGTCTCGTGGGAAAAAGTCATTCTTTGACTTAGTTAGCCTATTATTTTTAAGATTTACTTTATTATTTTCTGTTTTAGTTACAGTTTGGTTGGATGTCAGCACCAGGTGGACTTAGCTGTAGGAAAAATTCATGTTTAGCTTATTTAGATTTAGATGAATATCAGTGTGTGTATTGTTAGCTAGCATACATGCTAGCTGACTTTGTAATAGACGCCCAAACATGTTTACGATGGCTTCATTTGTCTCATGCTCAACAGGAAACAAACAAAACGTGAAAAACATGTTAAAATAGAAAGTGGGGTTAAAATTCATCCATCCATCGAATTAATACTCTATTAAAAAATTAAAGACGGTAATAGGCAGGTCAAATATATTTTTAATAACAATGTACATAATTTACATCACTCATTGTCATCACTGGAAAGCAGTTAACAGACAACATCTGTTTTACACAGTAAGGCCGCTCCAGGTGTCATTATACCCACAGGAACAATGCAATTAAATATAAATACACCATCTGCTAAACTGCACACAAACCCTTGACTGGCCCGTGCTGTGATTCATTATTTTTTACAACACTCTCTAATTAAGCAGGTGGAGATTTATACAGTGTGCTAAAGAATAGCCGCCCACTGCTCGTTTAAGTATAATCACTTACACAATAAACATCCCAATTATGGCCACATCAGCATGCATAAAAAAGTTTTCTCTTTGAAACATTTGATTCATATTTCCCAAAGCATTAATAACAGGTGAGAGAGAAAGACAGAAAAAGCACCCAAAAGGTCCCACCTCTGATTTTGGATAGATTAGCTGTACAAATACCCTACGCTTGTGCATTATAAAAAAGAAAAAAACTTGGATTAGGTTGACAAATATTTGTAGTCTTGAGTTGGACTGGATTTAAGTTTAGCCTAATGTAACCGCAGTTCATATTAAACGGGTTTAAACTTAAAGTGCAACTAGCTAACTGCAAACTTGTGCTAACCCTACTAGATCTTTGTTTTGAGTCCTTAGCCTTTGTAGTGTGGAAAGGATTTATCCCATCTTGGCTTGTCTTATTGACATGAAATGTATTCACTGTTATAAATGTATTTATTTTAACATAAGATGCTGCTGGTACAAAAAGCACAGACTCCATCCAGAAAGTTCTAGCAGTGTACCACCTACAGTGTGCTAATGCGGCACTGGATGTTTGTCTGTTATTATTATCTTTTATGGGTTTATTTCTTTGAGATTAAAGGTTGTAGCCTGACACTTTTCTGACACAATCTTTAATATCTGAATATCTTACTCACAGCAGGCAGTTATTTAACGAATTGATTCCCTATGGTTGTTTCACTTAAGCATACCTGAGGAGATTTGCTAACAGTATAATTACAAAAGGGCTTTTGGTCCCTTATTGACAATTGCCTGCCACATTAATCTACATAATTCAATCCTATGTGAAAATGAAAGGGCTGCTACAGTTCCTGGTAAACTCATGAGAGCTGAATTAAAAATTGAAAAATCAGTGGAGCAGCAGAGGCCCCAATATCCTTTAGTCTGAGTGTGGGAGCATTCCAAACATGCTGGTCACCAATTCCAATTTGTTTGTTCCCGCAGGGAAAATGAAGAGTCTTTGAAACTCTGCGACCTTTGTTTGTAATCCTTGAAAAATGTGAAGTATCCAGCCCCAAGCCGATGAAACTCTGATGAAATCATCGAGTTTATTTTTTTCAGTCTGTTGTAAGCTCTCGAAAACAAAACAATATACAACACATCGGCATGTGAAACAGTTCTGTCAACTGATGCTGATGTTTGAAGGTGATGGAGTTTGCTTTTTGACTATTTAATTAAATAAATGATTACAACTGTAGGCAAGGGGCATAAAAAGAATTTTCTCCATGGCCCACTGACGTCTATATTTTATAGATGAAACTGTGGAGCAGGGATAGGCAATTCAAATGGTCTGATTGGTTGATGATTACAGTTCAAAGGTACTTGTTATTAAAAGAACCTTCTGGCCTTGCCATAAATAACAATGGAAGGATAGTAGAATTTGTTCCTTTATGTGTGTATAGACAAATTTAAACACCCACTTTTACTCAGTTATGGATATATGGGAATAAGGCTCAATGCTATTGTACAGACTGAAAATCAAAACCTCCCTTTCTTGTATGTGACTTGCTGTTCAGTCAAAGAGCATGAAAGAAACCAAACATTGTCATGGTCTCTGGCTTGCAGGCAGTTCCATCTGCAGCCAGAAAATAGGTTTATTTATGACATGGCATACTCAATCTCAGGGCATGAAATCTGGCTTTACTCTTTTTGCATTAAGCCCAGCATAGAAAACCTCCCAAAATCCAACAACAAGATTTCTTCAGATCAGATTTGTTAAAAAATGCAACAGTCCAACAATGTTTGCAGTTCGTCTCTTGCTGCACGGGGAATAGAATCAATAGAGATGTAACATGGTGGCTCCAACCAGTAACTCTGTTAGCTCTCTTTCTATCTTTTCCTTTATCTGAATCGAAGCCATACGATGATTAAACTGGCCCAGAATGACAATGCAGGCCTCAGAGGAGTATCGCAGACCTGAAAGAACACGCACAAAAGGCGCCTTTGGCTTTTTCAGTGGTTAGCTGGGATATTGTAGAAACTGATAAGACTGAATAGAAGCACTAAAAAGCAACGCTGACATGCAAAGGATTCAAACTATACATAAACAAAAAGAAACTCGTATGCAGTATTAATAAGGGGAAATTTTTTCAATTCTCCAGCAAAGAAGAAAAGCTACATTGTGTCAGTTCAACTCATATTCTCTGTTTTGTGTATCCATTTGATAATACTGAAGAAATAAATGTATCAAGCTTAATTTTGTTTTAAGCTTCAATAATTTCAAGACCTTCTTATGTTAGTTTATTATGTAGTAAGTAGTACATTTGTTGGGCTCCAGTTTCAGCTCTGGTTTTCTGACAGTTAGAGCAACAGTGGTATGAAAAAGTGCCCCAGCCCACCCCCCTCGTTATAGTATAAAACAACTGTAGTATCTTACATTTTTGGAAAGCTGAGTTTAATTTCTCTGGCCACACCCAGGCCTGATTACTGCCACACCCGTTCTCAATGAAGAAATCACTTAAATATGACCTGCCTGATGAAGTGGAGTAGACCAAAAAATCCTCAAAAGCCAGACATCATGCAGCGATTCAAGAAAATTCAGAAACAAATGAGAAACAAAGTCATTAAGATCTTTAAGTCTGGGAAAGGTTATAAAGCCATTTCTAAAGCTGTGGGACTCCAGCGAACCACAGACAGAGCCATTATCCAGAAATGGTAAAAACATGGAACAGTAGTGAACCTTCCCTGGAGCGGCCGGCCGATCAAGAATGGTGTTGTTAATAGTTTTGGTCCAGGATGAACATTGTAACTGACCAGTTGTTGTGACATCATAGCTTTGGAATGTGGGGAAAAAACGAAAATAAAAAGTCTTTGTTTATATAAAACAGTTTTCTGTTAAAAATGGTATGCATTTAAATGAAATTCAGTTATATTTATATATATAGGCAATGCCTCACTGTGTTTTATATTTATAAGGTAAAGACCCTACAAAAATAGAGACTGTTTTGGACTTTTCATGACACGTTTTTGATGCAAGAAAAATACAGAATATTGCAATAAATGATTACACATAAACATTTGGTTTTCTTCCCTGTATATTACGGCCACTGTTCCCTTATCTTGCTTTTAAATTGTGTGCCAAACTCCAAAGAAAGAGGTTGCGTATCATAAGCTACATGTTGCGCTGCGTGAAACACTGAATTAGAAATTACCTGCCACTTCAAAAAAGTTACCATTTTTAATGCTTGCTCCTCTTCTGTACAGCTAGCTAGATGCTGCATGACAGGGATGAGATGGAAAAAAAAGGATTTCCACTGAGCGGGCTGAATCATGTGATCACTTTAATCCCGCTGCGGACCGCCAGACTGCAGAACATGTAAACTGAATTTGCATGACAGCTTTTTGTTTTGTTTTTTTGTTTTACTAATTACTCATTAAGTGACGAAAAATACTACGCATCAGTATCAATAATGTGGTGTGAGTAGAAGGGAAATCAGATATTTTTCTGAAAATGGGGAGCTGGCTCTTGCCTTTAAAGCAACAGGAAACCAGGGGTGGGGAACTCCAGGCCTCGAGGGCCGGTGTCCTGCAGGTTTTAGATGTGTTCTTGATCCATCACAGCTGATTTAAATGGCTAAATTACCTCCTCATCATGTCTTTAAGTTCTCCAGAAGCCTGGTAATGAACTAATCATTTGATTCAGGTGTGTTGAATCAGGGTGAGATCTAAAACCTGCAGGATTCCAGCCCTTGAGGCCTGGAGTTCCCCCACCCCTGGTTTAGACAGACTAACTAGGAAATACAGATTCGAACTTTGTCGTGTGGGGTGATCTCCTCAGTCTTTAATCTTTACAGTGTTTGTGATGCAATCACAGGCACCTGGCTAGCTATGCCTGGAAATAGGTAACAAAGGAAACAAAATACACCCACAAGTGACCACAATGTGTGTTACATGCAGAGCTTTACAGAGGACCGCCTATGCTTGGTCACCTTTTTTATTTCTCTTTTCCCCCACCACCAACCAGTCACAGCAGATGGCTACCCCTCACTGAGCCTGGTTCTGCTGAAGGTTTTTCTGTTTTTTGTTTTTTTATCAAAAGGGAGGGTTTTTTTCCCCCATCATCACCTGTTGCTTGCCTGTTGTTTCCCCTCCACCCAGTACTGTCGGGTATAAACTTCCGTGTGGCAGCAACTATGATTTTGCACAATACAGATGAACTTGGCCTGGTTTAGCACCTCAGCTCAAATGTCAAAAATAAGCCGTTTTTGTTTCCTTTCCTCATTCCTTAAGACACGTTTCTTATGACTCTTACAGAAAAAAGATGTAAACAGCAGGTTTCTGTAGCTTCTGTGCTCACAGCCAAAGCCATGTGCTTCAGACAGTGCTGTTTGGGATATCTGTTCTCACTGACATCAAACTTGGCTCTGTAGGAAAAAACCTGTTTTGAATCAAAGTTAAGACCAGTCTGGAGCTGTTTTTTTGGCTAACAATAGCTTTATGACTTAAAAAAGGGGGAAAAAGAATAATAGAACCAGATGGATTATTGATTTTTATTTTTGGGGATAGCAAGAAGAGTTGAAATTTCTCTTTCTTGCATGTGTTTTTGAAAAGCCATCTCTGTAAGGTGGCTTTACGTTTAAAGCACAAGAAAGTGCACCTAGGAGCCAATCTACAGGAGCCATTCAATTTCCCATCCATTTGTTCAGAAATTGGCTGTAATGCAACCAGAGGGTGCAGCAGGGTTGCTCATAAGAAAGCCTCAACAGGACTGGATGAAGCTAAATGGTTAAAACAGTTATTTACACCTGCTTCTAGACAACAAAAGCACATATTTTATTTTTATTTTCACAAATACACAATCAATAATGTGTCTGCACTGAAATAAAACACTACAAATACCCATTAGTTTTACTTACATGAAAACTGTTTTTCTAAAAAATGCCAGTATTCTGCTAATTGACGTTATTGGTTGGTTAGGGATTTAAGAGAGGAGAAGAGAGAACAAGCATAACTTGAAATTTTGAGTTATTTTGTTGAAATTTTGACTGAACTCTGCAAATCAGGAAGCTGCTTTCCCAGAAGCAGATGGCACAGACAAATGTGTAATGAAAATCAGGTAGTGATATCATCAATGAGCTACCAAAGTGTAGTAAACATGAACAAGCTGCTCTTATGCTAATGCCATGTGAGTCAGTTAGTAACGCATTTCATCATTTGTAAAGCCACGCTCAGAGTACTCAGGAGTTTGAACATTTATTTATTTTATTGGGCTATTTTAGCTTTTATTCAATAGTGACAGAGCAAAGCGACAGGAAACCGGGGAGAGAGGGGAAGACATGCAGCAAAGGGCCACGGGTTAGAATCAAACCCGGGCCTACTGCTCTCCGACCATATAGCATATGGTCACCTGGGCATCCCACTAAGCTAAACCGACGCTCCTCAGTTTGAACATTTATGACAAGCAGCTGTAGCGCTTGTAACTCAGCCGAACGCTGCTACCTTAGCTGTAGCATTGCTAGCTTAGCTATAGCAGTGGTAGCTAATGCCTTCCATGTTCTGCTTCCGGATAACAACAAAATGATGCACCATCACAGTGCTTCCTGATTGGCAGAGTTATTTTCTTAGCTCATTAACTCAAAATTTTGAGTTATGGATGGCCAAAAAAACATTTTCAGTGGCAGAAACAAGCTTCCATATAAACCAGAGCAGATGAGCACTTCAGTAAAGGAAGCAGCTCTTTATGGTGGTTGTAGAAAATCACCACACAATGTACATATTTGGATTACAGCTCCTTAGGGCTCCATTCATTTTGGATTATCTCATGAGCGCCCTTTATAAAACAGGAAATCCAGAGGGTGGGAGTTTAGAAGTTCATGTTTTAGCTTTTACAATTTGTCTTCATTTGTAGAAGTTATCTTTTTCTATCCGCTGTTTTGAAGAACAAAACATTTAAGGTGCCCTCCAAGAAGGGGTCGCGAGGACCAGCTAAAGACATTGTGTAATATTTTGCCACTTGACCAACTTAAGTACATTGTTTTTAGATTTGTTTTTTGTTTTTTTTTGTTATTCAAAATCAAACCCACGATTCCTGTTTTTCCTCCCACTTGTGCGTCAGCAGCATGTACTGTACACCTCTCTCATTCACCAGGAAATAACAGCTTGCGCTGGGCCAGCACGCAGGCGGACCCAGCGCAAGGACAGAAAGTAAGCATGGGAGAAAACCCAAAAAAACATGACGAGCCTGTGTTTTTAAGACGCTGGTCTCTCTGTGCCACAGGAAGTTCTGCGAGTGATGAATATACATATGAGGGTGATGGGGGGAAGGGGTTCTGTTTTGTACATTGTGTCCAACAGCACTGGTTCCTCCAGGTGTTCATTTAACATAATTGTGTCCACACAAAAAACGAAATACTCAAGAAATCTTCTCTGTCCTCAGTCTCACTTGTGGTCGAATGGAGTGGAGTTCGGGCTCTGCTCCCGTCTCTGTCTCCAACTGCTTCTTTATTTGTGTCCCCTTTCACAGCTCTCAGTCATATCTGTCAGGGACACACAGGACAGAGCATGGCTATAATTACTGTGGTTGTAAATCCTCTAAAAAAAGCTTGTACATGTACACACACACACAAATACTTCTCCCTACTTGCACAGTGTGTCCTCTTTGGAAGCAACATGGAGGTAAAAATAGCAAGAAGCTGTTATCAGTTCCAGCATGCGTTTACGAAGGTAGTCATAGCTTTTTTTTTTCTTTTTTCAAGTTGCTTAAACAGACATTTCGAACTCAAAGAAATTATTACAGTGTGATTTAGAGTGCACAGTAAACAGGATTGCCTGGCAGGATCAGATTAGCAGTAAACGGTGTCTACAGTTTCAGTGCTATCATCCCCAGGGCGTTTGGTTTTTGTTCCAAAAGAAAGTTTATCGCCGCACACTATGTATAATCTCTTTAAATGAACTGGGCCTATACAATATGGAGCTGCAGCTACAGCTTTTCACAGACAAAATGTATCCATCCTTATCATTCCTGCAGAATTCTTTGAAAGTCCATCAGGGTACTACCTTTCCAAGATTTTTCCTATTCGTTATAATCGGTAGTGGAGAATCAGAATCTTGGCTCTAGGCACGAAACAACTTAGTTGGGTTTGTGGTTACAAATGCAGGCTCTTCATTGCCATGGCCACAATCGTAAACACCAATAAAGACGTACAACAGACATCGTCAAGTAGCTCGGGCTATGGAAATAAACAGTATTATCTTGCATTAACTTTCAATGTGTGACCAACCCATCCATCCACCCCGCCATCTACCCAACACGGACTATTCACACTAATGTGTCTCTTCCTCACCTCACAGCTCCTACAGCGAGGATGTTAGACACACGAGCCAAAACTTCCAAATGAGAAGTCTTTTTTTTTCTTCCCCTGAACCAAGTCAACCCAAGCAATCAAAGACTTGTTAAAAGCAGGTAACGAAAGCTGAGATGAGCAGTCATGCTTATAACACTGGAGCCTCCATTTGTACCCGTACTCACGCCAACAGAAGAACTGCTGTGGCCACATTTTTTGATAAAGTGATCTTTTGGGGTGGTTTTCCGCTTTGCTCTCAGCTTTGTGTTAATATTTAAACACCAAAAGAAAGCACTTGTGTGGATGCTGAGTAGGATAGGGATTTGTGCAAGTGTATGGGGAGGAAGCCTAAGGTATGAGAATGCAAAGCAGATCTCACTTCCTGCTCTGCTTTGGGCCAAATTACTTTGGGCACAACAGGGTGTTGTCAGAGACAAACATAATTTATGAGTAATAATAAGAGCCTTCTGCATTAGTTCTTTTTCTTTGCTGCTTTACTTGATGGATTTCAATCTCAGCAACTGAAAACTTAAGGTTTTAGAAATAGTCATCTTACTCAAAAAGTAGGGGCACATTTATCTGAGTTTGATCAAAAAGGTCAGAGAAATTATGCTAGAGTCCTCACAGAAAATTTCCCAAAAGTCTGACCACAAATCAAGGCTGCTGCAGAGAATGCACATCTGAATCCAGATGTGGAGCTCAACAGTAGAGAAGGATTGCCAGAAGAACATCATTAAAGGTAGTTAGGGAAATGTGATCAGAAAGTGATTTTTTTTAACCTGAAGGCAAAAAGAATTATTAAATAATCACGAAATGTGTGACAGACTCTTCAATAGTAATTTTACATTTGTGTTCCTCAGCACGTACTCAGATAGATAAGACAAGTTTGCCGCATACCTCAGTCACTACTGAAGCGTCCTTGCGTGGAGACAGATAATGAACACACGTGCAGCTAATGAGTTGTGTGATAAGGAGGTTTATGTAGATTATTCACCCATTTTCATAATCCCTCATTCAACTTGAGGTGGGAAACCTGCACAGGCACAGCACGAACCTGCAAGCTCCATGCAGAGAGACCCCAGTCGACCAGGAGGTTTTAACCCAGAAACTGATTGCTCCTGTGAGGCAACAGTATTAACCCTTACACCACCACGCCACCAGCAATAAAGCTGCCGCTTTAAGTTCACCTTTTGCGTTCAAGTCCTGCATTTGTGTCCACCTCCTGCCTGCCACAGCTTCACGTGACAAGTATTAACGCAAAGCTGAGTGCAAAATTGAAAAGCAGCCCAAAGAGCATTTCACAGAGATTACCAAAGCAATTCCAGGTGCAAACAGGGTAGACATGGAACAAGCCTGACTGCTCATCACTGCTTTTGTTTCCTGTTTGTCAGGCTCTGACTGCTTGGCTGGGGTCAGCATACACTTTAGCTTCACTAGCTTTGTGCAAAGAGTCCATGTCAGGTTATAGCAGTTGTTTCAAGCCACACTTCGCCCTTTCTTGTCCTTTTGTGAAATAAAATTGCACCGTGTGTAAAAAGTTGTTGACTGCTCCTCCATTCCCCTCCTCCTGCACACAAACTGAAGTCAGATTCCAAGTAACAAATCTTTGCCATGGTGTGATGACTGAAAATGACTGTATTCGCGCTGTTAAAGAAAGATTTAATGTAATTACTTTATAGAGATTTACTCCCAACATTGTTGATCAAGATATACGACTTCATTGGTAAATAAAGGATGAGATGAAGTAGGAAGACTAAAGCAGAGCACTCCAGAGAATTCTGGGAGGTGAGGGTTGCATTTGTCAATGAATTCCTTGCCAATCTGATTAATTGCTGTATTACTGACTTTTCCAAATTATTGAATAACTCCATTCACTGCTGCTGTACTACTCAATATATTTTATTTGTGATGTAAACATACAGATTGTACATGCCTCAGTCAAGTCCATAGAGCAACAAGCACTTAAGCTCTTGTTAATTGGTCTAGACTCTGAAAATAACAAGGAGCTGCCATTACTCGTTGTGTTTGCTTTGATATAGGCAGCCCTGCTGACAGTTTGCTAATGGATGAAGACAATTAACAGATGGACTCTCCTTCACCTCACCTTGCTTTTTTTAATTGATCTTGTTTAATTGATCCTGGAGTCATGCACTGTAGTACCAGAGTAACAGCTTAATGGCATTACAACAGACAGCATCAGTTCTCTTAAGCACTTTCTATAGCTAAGTGCAAGACTACTAGGGGCTCATTAAACACGCTAAATAATCATCATGTTAGCATCACCGCGAGCTTTATTGTTATAGATTAAACATTCATTCACTTTTGGCCTCAACCTAAAATGTATTCTCATTGCTCACATTTACCTAAGTCTGCGATTTACCACGTTCCTCATTGTTATTCTAATCAAATGGATGTGGGTCAGATGCAAATCCATCCATTCAGCATCCATCCATCTTTTTACAGATTTATTCCGGTTACACACAAGTAGAAAAGTCCATGCAGTTGGTGTTATATATGCCATTCCTAGTATACTGACACAAAGAATCAATTGAATCTGGTCTTTTCTGGGCTGAATAAAGGCATGCTTAAATGATGGGTGGTCCAGAATAATATTATCTGCTATTTTCAGTGTACTTCAAACTTCATTTAAATTATTAAAGTATAGACAGATTGCTTGCAATGGTCTTTTCACTTGTTCCACAGGGACACTCGATGAAGAAAAAATTCCAGTGCAATAGAAATGACCTTTCCTGTTCGCTACATCTTGATGAACCCAGGCCCTTTGATTAATGAATATTCATCAAAGAGGCTGTGTTTTTCTCAATATCTGCAGAAAGTTCCCAAATGTAATTAGTATCTCCCTCAGAAAAAAGAACAAAAGAAATAAAGAAAAAGACCGGGCACTATAATGGGATCTAAGGCGTCATTTGAACAATGCATTTTGTATCTTTGAGATGGGAAATATTTAATTAGTCCGTTCCCAGTAAGCTCACTGTGAGAGTAAAAATTAAACAAATGGTCCTCAGCTATTTTAAAAAAATATTTTATTATGGAATAGTGATGCATAAATGTCCTTTAACAGCACGTAAAATACTTACATACCCACAAAAAATACTGATGGTTAAACAATTCACGTTAGTTTTTTAATTTCAGATTGAGGAGGGGGTAACATTTTGCCACTTGTGCGCTATGTGTTGAAATTGTTTATAGACCAGTATCCAAGCCAGTTAATATTCACTGTTCACACACTGATTGCTGTGACCCCTCGAGGTACCCTAATTAGATGCCTTTCATTGCCTGTCGCTGTAGAAGAGTAGCGTCTCTACTCTATGTCCCTCCCGAAAGACTGAATTTCTCATATTGTCTCTAAGGTTGAGCCAGGCTACCCTTTGGAGAAGGCAAATTTCCATTGCATGCATCTGTAATCTCATTCTTTCAGTCATTACCCAAATCTCGTGATCACAGGTGTGATGTAGATCGGGATGTAGATCGACCAGTAAATAAACAACTTTGCTTGTACGCGCAGCTCGTTAACACAACAGACCGGTCCATCTGTCAGCCTCCTGCTTCACTCACTCGTCAACAAAACCTGAAACTCTTCAAATTGGGGCAACAACTTGTCTCCCAAGTTGTTGGGAGTTCATAAAGATAGATCTGTAATGGGCAGACTTGGTGGTTCTAATTCTAATTCCTGGCGCTTCAAACTCATCTGCAAACTGCTTCACTATGAGCTGGAGGCCGCCATCCCCTGAAGTCAACAGAACTACATCATCGACAAAAAGCCTTCCGCCAGTTGACTCCACCTAAAAATTTGGTCCATAAAAATTATGGACAGACTGGGTGACAAAGAGCAGCCCTGGTGAAATCCAACACCCACCTGGATCGACTAAAGTGTGGACTAAAGTCTCACTGCTTATATCTTATCACTGCCCAGCCACCCCAACCTTTCATAAACTGGTCATCATTTTCATTTTACGTGGTTGTGCAATTTCATTTGTCAAGATTTATAATACACATTTTCATTCTCAGTTGTTTTCTTAATGTCATCACTCTAGTCTGATTCTCTTTATGCCCACTCATTTCCCCACACTTCCTTTACTACCCAGCAATGTGTTTGTCTTATTGTCTTTATCGTCCCAAAGAACTAAACACAAACCAATGCTACTAGTTTCATAGGTGTTTGATGATACACAAAAACAATGTGAAATTCAAAAATTGTACTAATGAAGCTACTTGTGGGGAGAATTGTCCATTCAGACATTCACAGTCCATTGACCCGAATTCAAGAACCATCCTGGACCAAAGTGGTGGACAGGGTAACATGGCCATCCACCTAAGAATATACAACCTGATAGTCTATCCAACATAAATTCACTATATTAATGTCTGAACCTTTGAACCTTAGTGCTGAAGGCAACACAACGCTGAAACCAATGTGTGCTCTAAAGGTGGGAAGGGACAAAGTAAAACAAAAGATGACACACATAAAGAGAAAGTAATTAAAAACAGACTGAGAATGCAAAGACAAACAGAGGAGATCACAGACAGCGGAGCAAAGACGATGCAGGGACAAAGGAAGACATTTAAAAACCACAAGGGAAGAACCAAACGACGACTAAGTAACACAATCGTGAACATGACCTGAATGTTCTGAAGCACAAAACGCCGAAGGAAAGGAGCAAACTGCATTAGTCTTTGAGCGCTCATTATGCTTTAATATCTTTCTGAATGTGCTGGACCCGACCAGTACTTTCAGCTGCACTGACTTTCAAGTGTAATGCGTGTGCCTCAGAATGTGTCGGTATGTATTTGCGTGAGCGGATGCTTTTTGAAGTGACACGCGCATCAGTTTTTCCACATCCTGTTTACTGGATCCATTTGACTGGAACACTTAGCATCGCCCTGCCCTGTAAAGGTAAGCACTCTGCAAAGTGCAGAACACACACGTGTGCACTCACAAACTTGGCACACAATAGGGATACTTAAAGACATTCTCCATTCTATTGTGTTGTTGCAGGTGCTGTGACAATTTCTGGAAGAGAGATTCATCAGTTTTTCATTCAGCCTCTCCTCTGATTCAATTTCATTCTGTTTGGGTTTTTTTTTCATAGTGTACAGCAATAATAAGTCACATGCAGAGACTCCATGGACTCTTTTTTTGGATGCTTGGATACTTCAGTACTGGGTTTGTTTAGACTAAATGTCTGACTGATCTCTAGTAAAATATTTTAGGGATTTCTGCTTGCATAAATCATGTTTTACACTTAATTTTTTTTAATATGCACTAATTAAAATGACACATAAGTGTTTAACAATGTAATAAAAAGAGAAAGTACGTTTTTGATATACCTAGGGTTAGTATTAGGAATAGGGTTGGAGACCTTGGAAAATTAAAGGCGATCTATTATGATGATTTCCACATCCATACTTTAATTATTTGCTACTAAAGTAGTATTGCATGATTTGTTGTAAGAAACCATCCTTATTTTATCAAACTGTAACTTATGGCAGGCCCCCAGTTCAGCTACCAAGTTTTCAGTCCATCCATCCATCCACAAGGCCCCTTACTATAGGAGTTTATTCTGCATTAAATACATGTATTTTCTGCTAATCAGTGGGAGCTGAACATGCACTGATTAGCAGTGTACTGTGTTTGTGAGGTTTGACAGGTCTAAGTGAAGTCACCTTTAGCTCATCAGATGAATCTGTCTTTCATGACGTCATGGGACGATACGCTGAGTTAAGCTTTTTTTGTAATGAGGGCACCTTAACTCCAACTATTGCTGGCTAATCCTAACCCTGCCTTTAGACAAAGTCTTCATACTACGGTTAATGAACTTTCTGTCCTCAAAGTTCAGATGGGTGCCCTCAGGTGACTGTGTAAGCACATTTATCCACACACAACAAAGATAATACCGACACACAGACAAACACTTAAGGAGTGAGAGATAGGAAGAGACAGACAGCGAGAAAGAGAAAGCAAGAGAGAGAGCATCATGGGGCCTTGGACATACAAATCCACCTGGCTAAAATATTCAGAAGTGTTAACAAGCCTGAGGCCCCGGTATGATCTGCTGAGAAGGGATATGTGGGACTTCCCCCTTCTGGTCTACTTATCTTTGCCTCCGCTAAAATTATTTTTATCCCTGGTAGGGACAAGACACACACACCCCTCCCCCCAAAGTATTTTTTCTTTTTTTTCCCTTCACAAATCACACTCTGCTGACGTCTGCACAACAAAGCTGGATTTGGGCCTGAAGAACGGTAACTTTAGGTTTAACCTTGGTGTAACACAGATCGCTCACTGCTGATCAGTCAGCAAGCATATATGTATATCACCTGCTTATGCTGCTGTTTTGTATAGTCATATAATGCTAAAACAAACTGAACTTTAAAGGTAGTTATTGACCTTATATTTCTTATATTCATAGTTGGTTTGCCCTACAGCTGGATACGGCCCAGGCTGTGAGGCGAGCTGTTATATTATATTTATATGGTTTACATTTTAAAAAAAGAAAAAAAGAAAAAAGAAAAACAGCTGTACTATGAATGGTCAATCACTGCTTCAGTGGACAATAGGCTGACTCATTGCTGACTAACACAGCCATGAAATATTCATTCTTGGCTTGTTATCTGATGCTTGGGATGTTTTTACCAGCTTCCTGCTTTGGCTGCGAGCACATACTTTATCTCCTCTTTACTTTGCGGCATGCATGTCCCACTCACTTCCTAGCGGGCATGAAAGTAAGGAAGATGAATCTTCGCTTTTTGAAATGATTTTTTCTTTATAGAGCCACACACTTGGGGGCTATTTGATGACAGTGTGCTTATAGCGCATATAAGTGCACATTCAAGTGTAGTTTTTCTCCTCAGGAGGATGTTTCATTAATGCAAGCTCTACAGTTTGGAGCCGCTTAAGCTTGCTGACTCTTATCCGCATCGCTCTAGATTACCGCTTTGTTCTTCTGCTGTTAGAATAGCACTGGGCAGAAAATAGAAAGTTGAATGACTGCTCATTGGACACCTGTTGACTTGAGATTGCTATGCATCTGGCGCTGCACCCTTCCACTGATCTATCTCCTCCATTACATCCCCCCGACCCCCTCCTCCCACTGTCATTTTCTCCACAGTCCTGTTCCAGCAAACCTCCCCTGTGCCCTCAGTGGCAGCCAAACCACCTTACAGCCCACTTGGCAGCATCCATCAGGCAAGTTGCACCATCTTTGCCAAAGTCTCATCAAGAGCTCATCAACCACCATGTGGATCTCAGTGTGCTGAGGAAGTGAGGGCTCACTGGTTTCCTCTGCTATTTCCTATATATCCACAGATGTAAATTATTCAGCTAAGTGGGAAAAAGAGCAAACTTCAGTGTGATTTCTTTCTGTGTCTTTAAGGAATTGTGAGATTTTTGTTTGAAGCGCTGGAGAAAGCATTTAGCTACCAGCGCTTCAAACAAAGTTGACTGCAAAGCATATTAGCGCCACAGTGGCATAAATCTCCATGGAAGGGCTGGGAGAAAATCTTACAGGCTAATTATTGTGGTTATCAGAGTTTCTATTGTTATGTACTTCACATACTCTGGACCATGTTCAACTTGGATGCCAGCTGGTGGAATTTGGACTACAACACTACACTACACTTCTGGATGAGAAATACATCAAGACGTGTCGAGTGTAAAATCGCGTGTGGGGGTGTATTTAGGCCTGGGTGGAATTTTAACTTAACGTCCAGGTAGAAGACGGGTTAAAAGTAGAGCTGGTGTTCCAGTTTTGTACTCTGCTTGTTATGGCTTCTTATTCTGACTCCCTCTGCTCTGGCAGGACACACAGACCTAGCTCATAGCACTTGGCTTAACACCCATAGCTCAGTGGCTTGTTCTTATCTTAGCCCTGCAGCACCACAGGCCTCATCCACACATGCAATCACAACACTGCACACAAACATCTATTAATGGGAGAATATTGATATTGTGTGTGTGTGTGTTTTTCCACAAATACACTTTTGATTTAAGCTTTTATTTGCTAATTAACTTTAAACGTGGATCAAATGAATGGCGTTTTGATGTACTCATTACGGGGGTGTGGTAATTAAATTTTCTCACTCATTACATATGCAGATATATTATTATTATTTAAAATAGTCTCTATTTATTTATGTTTTGCTTGGTGCTTGCAAAAAGCAACGTAGCAATAACACTGATTATTTTCTAACAATGCAATGTTTCTTGTTAATTGTTGTTAACGTCTCAATCCATTTTTCTATATACAGTACTATATCTGTGGATGTATGTGATAAAAAAAAATACTACACTACTCATGTTTGAAATGACTGTTTCATTACAGAAGCAGAATACAGATAGAATTGGGTATCTAGACTGCAAGCTTTTTTCTCCATGCAAATATAATACACAGAAATTGGGAAGCGATGAGTAAACATTCCCCCTGAGTCCCCAGAGGGTTGATGCTGAGGTGGTGGAGTGGTTTAAAGTGCGGACTGCAATGCAGGACAGCAGCAGCACTGACCTGTTAAAGAAAGAGAGGTGCAAAATTTGCACCTTAAATAAACCACCAAATTGGAAGGGCACATTTGGAAAGTGACAGGATTCCATGTAGCTTAAGTTTCTTGTCTGAACTAGCTCAGAAAGAAAGCAACATAAATGATATATAAAAAACAACTATCATATATGCTATAGGTTTCCTGTGACTGTTTCCACTGCCGATGGATTACATGCTGCATATTGTCCTCTGAGGCCTCTGACAGTGACGTTGAATCCAGAGTGGAAAGAGTGAAACCAGCCACTAACAGCAACAGATAACATACACCGATTAGGCAATATGACCACCCGCCAAATATTTGGGTGGTCATACAAGTACTTTTTTCTGTTTTTTCTTCCTAAGATCTTCCCGTGTAACATTCACAGACATTAGACTCCGATGACTTGGAGTTCGGTATCATGCCCAGGGATACTTTAGTATGCAAACTGGAGCACCAACCTTCTGATTAGTAGATGAGCTGCAGTACCTCCTGAGCTACAGCCATCCCAGTAGCAGTGAGGATGGTTTTTGATACATCGACATCTGGGTTAACGGGCCCAGCACACTTCTGCTGAACCATTCCGTTGTCAGCAGGCATGGACTCCACAAGACCCCTGATGAAGTGCTGTGGTAACTTGCACCTAGATATTAGCAACAGATCCTTGAAGTCCTGTAAGTTGGAGCCTCTATGGATCAGACTTGTTTGTCCAGCACATCCCACAGATGCTTGACTGCATTGAGATTCGATGAATTTGGAGCCCACACCTCACACTCGTTGTTGTGCTTCTCGAAACATTGCTGAACCATTTTTGCTTTGTGGCAGGGCGCATTATCCTGCTACAAGAGGCCACAGCCATCAGGGAATACCGTTTCCTTGAAAGAGTGTAAATGGTCTGCAAGGTAGGTGGTACATGCCAAATTTACATCCACATGGATGGCAGGACCCGAGGTTTCCCAGCAGAACACTGTCCAAAGCATCACACTGCCTTTTTTTTTTTTTTTTTTTTTTTTTTTTT